>QXVX01006292.1:0-26873 GCA_013436065.1 Halocynthia aurantium
ACGTTCGAGTTGAAGTACGCCGATAGATGGCAAGATCATTAGTTGGCCAATCAAGAGTAATTCTAACGGCATGAAAAATGATGACACGCGGAGAATATATCGGTAACTGACTATTGAATATATGGCGTTCAACTATTTTAAATGATTTTTTATACCTTCAAATTTCGTAACATTTGAGCTGAATTATCTTGATCAAATTCAGAATGTATTATTATATAATAAATGAACGTTATGGAAATAATAATATAAAAACGAATAAAAGTTCCTGGGTAAACTCCACAATACATACATGTAACTATTATAGCAATATACGTACACATAGTCAGATTAAGGCTTAAAACTTTATGCCAACTGGACTTATTAATTTCTCCCCGCGCTAGGCCAATCTACTATAGTCCTGTTTGTCAAATACACACACCAGCACATAGGAGCAAACGGGTTTGCAGATAACAGCAATGATTTTTTCCAACGACATTCTTAAAAAGTCATTAGTTTTCCTTAAAAAAGTTTACAAATGAACCCTTCAGCTCCTTAGGCCGCTGTATGTGAATACAAATTTAGAATTCGAATATATCCCAACGTCAACTGAAAATCTGATACAACAATTCTAGTTTAGATAAGATTTTTGATTATTTNCAACTTGAAATTTGTGAAAGTAATTCGGTTAACCGAGGTTCTACTGCTATTGAAATTTTTTATTGCCAGAAACAGACATAACAGTACGATTTGTTTATGCAAAAATCATACGATAGGCACTGAATCAACCAGGTTTACCATTAAGTAACGTCTGTTAAAATACAAATTAAGACACAATGATAAAAAGGGTAATATATGGAATAATTGCACTTGGTTCATACGAGAGAGATAATAACACTAAAACAAATCAAAACGGACATACTGCGGGCGTCTCACCGTCACTATCTGCAATATACACATCTTTAGTAATAGGATTAGCAGTGGTGTACAGCCTGTCATATTAGTTATGTTTATTAGATTACAATGGGCTGATAATTCCGTTACGATACGATTGTTACAGATATGTTAGATCTATTTAATTTAGCACTTGTTAAGTGGATTATATCATTAAATACAGTGTTCAATACTAAGCACTGGGAAAATCAATACATATAGAGATCAAAGTAAAACTACATACAGTATAATCAAATATACTAGGGATTAATAAGATAAGAAATCAATAAAGCCACAAAGATTTTGGCACACCGGTGGTGTTTGGCTGAGTACGAAGCGTTTGGAAGGAACAGGCGATATAGAGATATATATATTCATAAATATAATACACAATGTAAAGAGATTTGAAGAAACCACCTTACTATCTTCATATAGAGAAACAAGGTTGAGATATCCATTTTAAAATGTATCCAATACATCGTAAAATAGGCGATTCTAGGGAATTCAGGTGATTGCCAGGAGATATTGATCCGCTTAGAATAGGAGTTATCTTAAACTTCCAAAGTTTATACTTGTAGGCAATTTAATATGTGCAAGACTTCAATCGTCATCATCACATATCCATCATCTTCAAGTGGCTGACTCAGTGATGTATGAAATTTTATATGGGGTGAATGGGAATTCAAAGAGATATGGATAGCCCATTATCAAGATATGCTATATGTGACCATGGAAAGACATTTTCACAAGCTGTGGGTCGCCTTTAAATAAATGTTTCCGGAAAATCAGTGGTACAGATCAAATGAATCAAGACGCACGAAAAATAATAAATTTTTGGCATTTAAGATGGAAAATTTGTCAACTTATAATCTTCGTTAAACTTATAAATTACTGCAGATAGTGTACAGTATACATTACTGTAGATAGTTCCCTTGTTTCATGGTACAGAAAAGAGTTGGAATAGCTATGACTAAATTTTGTTCAAGAAAAGCACCAATGTGGGTCTTCCAATGATGATACAGAAAAGAAATGTATTCAGCATATTACAAATCCTCGTCTCCGATACCTTCGAATGCCGTGGCAGAATGCATAGAAAAATCTGTCGGAGCGGTAGTTGAACTACCTGTCTCATTTACAGCACTCAACCCCAACTTGGCATTTAGTAACGAGACATTTGATAGCTTCTCCTATATGATTCGGAAAAATTCATATAAAAAAATGATACTACTGTATATGATTTCTGACAAGTAACAGCTACCATAGATTCTCATAGCTTTGAAAGGCATCAAAGTGGAGAAGGGTACAAATACAAAACGCGAGGCATGGCATGGTGGGCATATGACCCACACAGCGTGTACCACTTTCTTAGCAAAACCCTTGCAAACTCATATATTTTGCATTGCTTGGCTAATTTCTATGATTGTTCGGTCAAAATGTAATGCGATGTAACAAAACATGGTCTATAATAAAATCATGATGACTTAATACTTATACTCACAGAAATTTTCTTCCCTGGATCCTTTTCTTCTTTCTGTTCCATTGTTAAAAAAAGACAATATTTTCATCCCATTGATAATATTATTTGATGGTTTTCATGCAAGACACTATCAACTCCACAAAACAATTTCTACCTGAATGATTTCAGAACCAAGCAAGGCTTCGGTAGTTTTATCTCTTGGTTTAAAGTGAACAACGTTGCCAGATTTGCTTCTGTCTGATGGCTGGTAATATAATTTGAAAGTTATGAGAGTAGAAAAACATAAAAAACAGGGCAGCAACTACCTTCTTGATTCGACCTCCTCTTCTCTTCCTCATCAGCTCATCAACCATGTCTTTGATACACATACTCATCATGATAGCCTGGAACAATTACCAAAAAATAAAACTACTGTTCTTTTTTAAGTCATGATATCATTTGTACCAGAGTTGTATCTAAGTTGTCTGTGGCGAGTCTTGAGTAAGGTCACTAGTCCCTTGTCTAGATCAGTGATTCTTAAACGGGAGGAACTTGGTCTCAGAGGTAGGAATTTCAAATTTGAAAAGGAAATTTTAGATAGTGTAGGAATTGGAAGGAAATTCAGCCAGATGAAGATCTCCAAACCCAGAGAGAATGTACTTTGTACACATTCTATATATATCGAAATAAGTTCCAATATACACAACTATAAGGATGATCACGAATTAGGGTGGCCATTCTTGAAGTAGGAGGGTGGCCATTTCCAAACTATCATGAAACAGGAAATCCCATAGACGTACATGGTCACAGGTATATATATACCATACCATACATATATGCTTCTTTCAATTTCTACCTGATCACTTATAAGAGAAATCCATTTCATTTTCCCTTTACTAATAAGATATTCCAAGCTAAGTTGAAGGACTGGATGCTCTTGCTCTTTCTGATTTTCATTAAGTTCTTTGCACTGGTCAAACTGGGATGAGATCTGGGAATAAAACACACATTATTATGCCTCCTGCCTGAATATATATCAGCTATACTATATCGTCTTGATCTTAGTTTAATATATAATCCAAAACAATTACAGATGATTTTGAGACAATTCAGGCGCCATGAGCACAAGAATATATGCAACAGGGACACAATATACTTACTCTCCAACACCTCATTCTGGTGACATTAAAAGTTGCCTCTTTTACTTCAGAATTTCCAACTTGCACTCTGAAAATTAAACCACAGTCATTGTAGGCTGAGTTATCGAAAATCTACGCTTAACCAGAGTCAACTATACATTACCACATTTATATTTTTTTACCTTAGGTGTCAGTTATTATATAAATAATAACATATATCAGTATATGCTATGTGATATTCAACTTGGCAAAATAATGGAAAAAAATATTTACCATTAAACATATTAAAGAAGCAAATTATAAAACGTCAATCAACCTGAAGTGCATTTCATAGTTTCCAATGGTGACAATCACTCTGCAATTGTCGTTAGGAAAATCAGTGATGCACGGTTTGAATTGCATGTAACCGTAATGCCGCAAAGTCCGACACAGTTTCAGGCACTGGGAAATACAAAATGATGCAATTTAAATGGAATTGATCAATAGTGCACCACAAAGTTTAAAAGTATAGGAACCGCGGCTTCAATGAGTCAAGTTTGTAAAAAATGCATCATTATGTGGCATGAGATTACTCATTGGAACAATTTACCTATATCGGTCGTTTAACACTGGCTTAAAAACATGAAACGAATCGGTCTTCCCAAAACGTGTACCAGATGGTGCAGCTAAGTTGAATCGCATAATGCAGTTAATAATACGCTATGAAACCAGATAAATCAAATAGTGCATGGCTGATCAAACAAAACACTTGGAACGGAACACCAGGATGTTTACCACACTCTCGATATTGGACTAATGCCGATTAATATTCAAATGTCAGTATTGACAAATGACGTTTCCAACATCAGACACTTCCGCACCAGATGGGAATGGGACAGGTTGCCAATGTAAGCTGTACAACAAACAAGTATCGATACACTTGTGTGACAGCGCAACGAATAATGCACATATGTGTATGGCACAAAAGATTTGCCACAACATGATAAAATTATCATGACTGAATACAGATACACTACTTCTAGGTGACTGCTGACAATTGCTCCACATAACTTAGTAAATAGGTAAAAAGAGCAGTAAAAGAGGGCATAGCAAACATTAACAGCAGGAGAGTTATGCAATTTTTAATGATATTACTCATACAATTTAATTTAATATTGACATATTTCACAAGCTGAGTTATTGATGAGTGTTTTCCATAGGGGAAAATTCCATCAATTAGCAGAGGCATTTCAATTTCCAGTGTAATTTTCATACAAATGAATGTAATTACAACCGGCCATTCCAAACAGTGAATTTATGAAGTAATAATATTGATTACTCTAGTGATTCTCATTCAGCAGTTTGATACATTTTGAAATATTATCATTTGGATATGACCTATCATGACCTATCATGAAAACCAATCAAATAGACACAAGTTGTTTGTAGGGCAATAAAATTGGTGTCACAAATGACACAACACAAGCCTGTGGTAGGTAAATATAAATGTATGCCATCCTTTGTTGTAATACAGAGGTAAAGAATAATACAAAACAGTTGGTGATGTTCAATAAGGTCTCATTGCAAACCACCTAACTATAGCTGTCATTGGCCACAGGCTAACGACAACCAGTTTTAAAGATAAACAATGGCTAACAAAAACTTTGATTGGATAGGATCACCATGAACTTGAGAATAATTTTATGATTTTATGTCCGTAATTCATTAGTTATAACATAGCAATTTGATATAATTATTTATTCATTTAAACTTTAGTAATTTAGTAATATTTTTGTATCCAAATTAGACTTGGTTTTTTATATAGTAAACAGAAATTTCTGTAACAAAGATTTTCCGTTGATTATGTGTCTCATGAAATATATCTTTCACTAGTAACCTGCTAGGTAAAGTAACAGCCCTGGTAAGGGCCCAACAACCATCCTTAACTATGATTGATCAAATTCTATCATGCAGAGAAATATTAAGTGTATTCAAAGTCATTCCGTTAGCTTTGTGATCAATAAATTAGACATGACCGAGGAAAAGAAATTAAGAAATCCCATTATTCCATCAATGAATATCCATATACAGTAACATTCCTAAGCAGGATTATCAACATTTTGGATACGCATTTAATCATGTAGTTATGTAATACACAGCAGGCCAATTTTTCATGACATAATTTATACCTAATTACATAAATCATATGAGGATGACAACTTTCAAAACTAGCATACAAAATATAGGAGTCCCATCCAGAAATTGGAAAATAATCTTGATAATAGCCGTAACAATTAGATTAAGGAGGAATGCAATTAAATGTAACTGCAGCAAAACAGCAGGACATTGTCCATGCTGAGTAAAACAATAGAAAAGCCAAACAAACTTTGTGATACAATGGAACCACCTTATATAATTGGAGATTTAAATACAGGCAACCCAAATATAAATAATTACTTGTAATAGTAACAGATTAGTTCAATTAGTGTTAATGTAGCCTCTTGCAGTTTTGTTCAATTATTAGAATGCAACATTTTTGAAACATATATTTCGAAGTGATAAAATTAGTTGAGAAAATGACCAATGGAACTGAAGATTTTCCACTGCATAGAAGTCAGCATGTCTCTACTAGTTGAATGTAAAAATCAAAGCACAATATGTTAATTATTCCACTAACTGTCAATATCCATTACAAGGCTACCAAATGAATATATTATTTCAGCTTATAATGGCAGTTGTAGACCAAGCAATTCAATCGACGGCAAGATCTATGGCGCTTACGTATCTATGGGAGTCTCCGGCCGGGATAATGAATTCGTTGATAGTTTCGTGGCTGTTATATTGATGAAGAAATATGGATATATTTTACTGGTTGATGATCAGAATATATTACCGAGATTAGATTACAGCGAACGTCTCCAAATGAACTTAAAATGAGTCGGCGGTTACTTGTTGTGTTCAGTCCATCGTATATGACGCATGACTGGTGCATGTATTGTTTCAATGAAGGTCTGCGTAAACTGATTGACCTCTCCACTTAAACGTTCAGTTGATATTCATATAATTCTATTCCCTAATACAGGGGAACCTCCAATTTTTTCCAATTTTTTTATGCACTTATAACAGAATTCTGTGAAATGAATATTGAGGACTTGATAAATATTTTAATAAGCAGAAATGACCAAGCCTCCCTAATGTTCAATTTTGTTATCTTTCGCTTGGAACGTCGTTAGGCTTTCATGATTTCGACTTGAAGGTAATCTGGCACCAAGAAATATCCATGTAATGGTGAAACATATATAACGGGACGCCACAAGGACAGAGCTATATGAAAACTTCATATAAAACGTTCACAAAAATAACCGCCATAAAAGTGTGTAGTGGTTCCAATTTTTTTACCATTTGCTAGTAACGGCGCTAGTCCTTCAATATAGACTTACCGGTAATCTGGCCCCAAGAAATATCTATGTAATCGTGCAATTTATATCAGGAAATCGCCATGAAAGGAGAGTTATATCATAAATCGTGAAAGAACGCGTGCGTATGGAAGACGCTCAATTGAGTAGAAAATATATGACACGTCACATACCAGTCATTACGTACAAATTAGAAATTACTATCCTCGTGTGCAAGCACGCAAAATTACCCCCCGCGCGGCGTATTACTAAGCGCCCAAGGAGATTTAAATGGAACTACAAAATAATCTCTCTCTGTAAGGGAAATAATAAAACTGCAGCGCGATCGGCGACGCTATGTCTGGTTCGACTAATTTCCAAGATCGTAAACGTAATTCGCATGTCGAGAGTTCACCGCGGTTTTATTTTACAGAACTCCACACAGATTTTCATCAGAGCCCATTTCCTTTACTATTCGAGGTACCGCACTTAATGTGGAAGTAGGCGAAAATATGGAATGCCGGATGTACCACCATAAGTTGTAAAATATTTCTTAGAAATAGACATTACTGTACCATAAATGGCTACTGGTGAAACATGTATTTTGCGCGGAATCCGGCCAAATGCGTGGAAAGCAGTTCTCGAAATTGGATTTCCACTACCACTGAATTCTATCCCATTCCTTTTCGGGTTAAAATACTCGGAAGTACATTTGGCAGGCGAATTAGCCAAGTAGACAACATTACGGTATAATGGTATCAATGAAATTCGCCGTACTGTTGTATGTCTATGATTTATACGAAATCGGAAACTACTGTGTCGATTGTAACAAAAGTTTTACGCCCTATCCTCGTCAACCAGGTGCGTTTTATGTAATATTTATATGGGAAAGTGCATACCATCTTATTTTCGATTTCAACTTCTATTTTACTTATAGAAATAGGTATGATGCCATAACTCAGCTACAGGATGAGTCAGGCTGATTTTATATCGTGTATAACCCACTACATAAACACAACACTTTATATGCTAAGTCTAATAAGCACTGATATTCATCACATTCTATTTACATTATGGTACTTAATATTATTCTTTGACTGTAATATTATTGCATTTAACAGTCAGAACCTGGCTTGATATCCATATGCCCAATTAACATCCCAGTGTGTCCATTTGTTCTACTCGCCAGTATTAAGTGTTTTATTCTTTATGTCCTCAATATCAAAGCACGGATTTAACTTGAATTTTGATTGCAATCAAGATCTGGGTCTAAAATTCCCCTATAGTATCATATTTTTGCATCTACAATATCACACACACACACACATATACATATTTATATACATGTAGTGTGGTATTAGTTGCAGTAGATATATTCGTGAATCAGTTAATCCCTTCAGCCCCCCCCCCCCATAAAAGGATTTAAACTTGATAAAGCCAACAGTACTGTGAATTCTAAAGAAAATTAAGGTGTTAGGGGAGAAGCTGATAGTTAAATGAGGAGTTTGTTATAACCAATAAATCCGCCTCACAACCACAGGTTATTGGAACGGAACGTGGCCGTTGAGTAAGAAGTTCCTGTACAGTACACATTGTACATTTGAATGACAAGTCAATTTTGCATAAGCAAGTCTGCAGTTTGGGTAAGTCAGTACTACAGCCTATAATTTGAATTTGACTATAATAAATCCTTTGAATAGAAAATTCGTTTCTTGAAGAGACCGATTCATTTCAGGTCTACTTCAGCTATCATTTCATACAGACATGAAAAAAAAATTCACAAAGTGCATCCACAAAAGAGTTTGCAAAATACATTATGAAAGTAATAATTTCTTACACATGACACTGTAGTAACTATTACCAAGTCAACTATGAAACTACATGAACACCTGCAATTTTTAGTAGACTAAGATAGCAAATATGGTAGTCATACCTCTCGTTTGGAACCTTTTGAAACCAGGGCCTGAATTCTCTTCTTAGTTTCTTTAGGGCATATCGTCCAGCCTACCTCAACATCACTGATTGCCTGAATAAAAAAATTACTTGAATATAACATACAATGAATCGATTGAATGAATATTTCAAAAGTCACAATACTTGAAAATACATAAGCAATTCTTCAATGTATGACAGTATAATAACAATTTAGGTAAACTCCAGAGGATTGAAATTCATATCCAACTGGCCAGTGGACATAATATATTTCATTCGTCAAACATGCTTAGGATACATACTTATAATTCAAAGTACCTGTACATGCAAGAGATTGAAAGTGGTCATGTCAGCGAGCAAGTCATCATCATACGCTTGATCCCAGTATGATTTCCTTATAACGATTTTGTACGACCTTCGTTCGGTGAGCGCTTTCAAAGATATATAAGGAGACTCGAATGTTTGTAACTTCCTGATTACTGTCGAAGGAAAGTATTGCCTCAAAAGATGAGAAGAAATTATCACTATTTTATTTCTGATAAATAGTAAAGAAACTTACAGGAGAATTTTTTATCATTTTCATTTTTCAGCAAGAAAAGACCAAAGTAATATGCGTTGTCCTCAGGAATGCCGATTGCAGCAGCAACATTCTATTGAATTCACATGGTGCATTGATTGGAGAATATAGGTTATATTTAAGACAGCAGTCAGTAAGATTGTAAGTGCTTTTTTGGAAGTAAAACTATTGACTTTTGCATCACATACTTCTTCGCCATCATCATCTACACAGATAATATTTCCCTTGTGGAAGGATTTAGTCCATAAATAAGTAATGTTTTGAAACTTGCAAAGAACTTGAAATCAGTCTTTAGGTTTTGAATTAAAATTTATCTCCCAAAAAATAGTTTAACCTACTTAGCATTTGTGCTAATGCATTATTTTAGGAATAACAATTAGTTAGACTTGGATTCAGGTAGATTTTTACCAACTCTGACTCCAGTAACCAAATATTTAATTTTACTTTAAAAAAGTTTATGTGCTGAAATATATAAATCTGCAAGCCAATACATAACCCAGACTGTGCTAAATTATGAAAAATTACCTCCAAAACATCGTGTGTTTGATCCGTGCTGTTGATATCTATTGGAACCTTCGCGCCATTTAGTAAAAATATATCCAGTGAAACCGGAATCATTTCTTCCTGCCTTGTTTCCTGTGATTCATGGGTAAATTGTAATTGAATCCCATGATGCAGTTGTACATGAAAAATAACAAAATGCACTTGCCTGCTGTGCTTTATGTAGGAATGAATTGAATGCTTCGCTGCTACAAATTGCTTGATTTTGGCCAACTGAACGAAACACAAAGTTATAATTGGGGTAATCAGGTTTGTCATTACTCTGCTAGGATCTGTGCAAATTGCTTGTTGCTACTTCAAATGTTAGCATGTAATTAGTTATTAGTCACGTACTGCCTACGCCTCAGCAAGGTGCTGAATTGTTATGCATAACACTTCATAATGAAATAGGTCTCGTTTCCTGTTGTTGCTTCATCACAACAACTTATTGCTTACTTGAAGATACACAACTTGAAGATATTATTAGATATTAAATATGTTATGAATAACAGAGACCTGATTATTAATTTCATCATAGTAATAATCATAATATTATTCGACCCCACAGGTATTTATAGACCTCTCGGATCATCCTCCAGTTTCTGAAACCCTGACATAGACTGATGTTGGTACGTTATCTAGGCGTGGACCGGGACTCATACTCATAACCCATATAATCTTGAATGGTTTCATATGTAGCCATCCTTGATCATATACAGGAAATTGTGATATCAGTAATCATATCATGAATGAATAGAATGAGGAGATGACCTTTCCCCTGGGGGTCTATTCTGGGTTATCGACGGACAAAAAGCGATCAAAATGCTCTCCTTATGTAACATGAACAAGTACACGCAAACGTAGTCAACTTTTTAGGGGTAAAACATACTAATTCTTACCATCATTTTTTAAATTAATTGTAGTGACTAAGATAACTAGCACGCAACTCCTAATACAATGATCCTTTCTTCACCTACCCTGATCATTTCAAAGTTCTACGCCTATGCCTGAATAATCATATCACCTATTTGAATGTATTTTTCCAGTTGCATCTTCCTTTCCAGTAGTCCTTCACCTTTGACAGCAAACATCTTTTTCGGAGGAAAATCAGTCAGCTCCGAAGCGCTGAATTGTTTCTTCAGCTAAGAGTGGGATCGAAAATATTTATGCAAAAATCAAGTATAAAATATACAGAGAGGAAATTTATGCTTTGCATTAATATTATATTGCACAGACAATGTAGAGAGCTATGTCAATTTCTGATATTATTCGAGCTTACCAATACAAACAAACAACAGGTAAACTTCAACTGGTATTGCAAAAATATTTACCTGTTCATTTAAGTCGAATAATTGACTGTATCTGACAGAACAGTGCAGAACACCATTGATGTGAATGTTGAAAACCTGGAAGTAAATAAAGATACATAATAATGTGAAATTTTCCACAAAAATACCATTCAGTAAATTGGATATGATTTTAGTATTGCACTATCTCTGAAACCCGAGTTAGGTTAGCGCAGCTTAAGGTTTGGTGGGGGCTAGCTAACTTGAATACCTAAATTGTATTAAGTATTGTAATTAACGTTTTTATGCTACATTATGTTAAAAACCGGTGTGGATTGTGGGGATGGTGTGGGGAGATTTTTCGGTTAAGGGGGATGGTTTACTATTTCCTATTGCTACTTTATTTTTTTTATTTGTTCCCCTGAGAATTTTGCACCCATGGCAACCAGCCCATAAAATCACTCATCCAAAACCAACTACATATCGAAATCATTGGAACATGACTTGACTAATGTTAGCCTTGTTGTTCATTTGTCACTGCGGCCATCCATGTTCAACAATTGACAATATCACCAACTCCTACCCAAATTAGTATCTATATAGGGACCTGAACCGAGACATTAGGCTCATTGTAACAATTTTATATTGTCATAATTAGGGTCTGATATACATGGTCCTAGACAATTTCATCCAATACATTGATAAAGCAACCTGGTATGAAGAGCCAGATTCCTCTTTCAACTCTTGAGTGTCCGGTATAGAAAAGTGCATTTTTCGTTTTCTTCAGACCACCATTACGTTAAACAGATCGGTAACTACAGTACCACAATCATACTACTGTACAATACCTGTAAATATTTAGATCACAATGTTATCCATTTCAAAGCAAGCAATAAACTTTACTTAAAATTGGGAAAATTTACTGACTCTGCCAAACGTTGAGCCGCTCACTCATGATTTCATTGTTTACAACGAATAGTACGTCACATATTTATGGTTCACTGGTCACTTTCCTGTGGTGAACTCCAACTAAAAAGGATCCATTTACGTACTTTTAACCCCACCTTTGAGTTAGTTCGCACCTTAGAAATATATTTGAAAAATTCTGTAATATAATCGATTCAGTGGCGTTGTCAATTTGGAGAGACGGGGCAAATGGGGCAAATTCTCTGCGTGATTCTTTTATCCGGGGTAGCAGTGGCATAAAGTTTTGCGTTTTTAATCATTGTCTAGCAGAGCGACACGGTCCGTACAAGCATTTAACCAAAACACTCTCTACGTATACAACAAAATTGTTATTTGGGCGCTAGGAAGCCATAATAAGAATTGATCCCTTCCTGGCCGTGTTTGCTTTAGTCGTGTATTATTTTCGAATGCACCTGGACATCCGTTATGAATTTGGTGAAGATTCATCGAAAAATAGCGACGTCCGCTTGATGGCGCTAAGGTGATCCTCAGTAGTATTTTTAATTTACAGTATCCAAGGATTCTGGACTCTGGACACAGGATGTCGAGTTGGCAACGAAGACGAATTTGCTTCGAGACAAACAAACAATCTTTCGAGCTCAAAATATATCTCAGTAATTCGGGACTATTACTTTCAATCAACTGACGATATTATTCTACTCTTACATAATATCTCATATCTCATTATTTTAAATGAATAATTAAAAAGTGGATGTTGCTATGCATTTGTCCCTTTTATCCAATTGCGTTTTGGGTGTATTCATTTTCTTCTGTCAATATGTCAATAAATGTCACTCAGCGGACAAATCTAATTAGTTCTCTAACCACCACCATTTGCTATTAAAAGACGAGAGGTTCCCCTAGTCAGTACACAGCCAAACCCTATAGAAAAGTATAGATATCAAGCTGTCGAGTCTTACCACTGTCGCGCTACAAGAATCTGCAAGTTTATGTAAACTGGAATGACGCACGTTCATGTCCGCTGCAAATTTCTTGGAGATATTGACGATTATTGACACTGTTCAAGGACGATGTTTGTTCATATAACAGTAACTGCAATATAAAGAATGAAATGTAATAATTAATAGCATTATCAGAAAAGAAAACCTTTGAATAATTATAGTCATGGCAATACTTACGTCAGTAATCAGAGTTGCCGCCTTCGGCAGCTCGTAAGCCCTGCACAGAATGTTGACTGGAATGTCACCGATCCGCTTATTAATACGAAATATGAAAGCAGCATTATGTNCATGTCCGCTGCAAATTTCTTGGAGATATTGACGATTATTGACACTGTTCAAGGACGATGTTTGTTCATATAACAGTAACTGCAATATAAAGAATGAAATGTAATAATTAATAGCATTATCAGAAAAGACAAACCTTTGAATAATTATAGTCATGGCAATACTTACGTCAGTAATTAGAGTTGCCGCCTTCGCCTTCGAAAACATTGTCTATATTCAAGTATTATGCATACAGCATTGGAAATTGAAGTCGTATGTATGTGTGCAGAATCCAATTAGGCTAATACGGACCCCAATTAAAATCACGTATCGTAATATCTGGTGTTTAGACCACGGGTGATTTGAGATAATCATGTAAGAAATTTCCAACCGCCAGCGCGCGGTTTAATTGTTGATAATTGAATCCGAAATTATCCGAAAAAAAGCTAAAACCGCAGGCATGTACTGTAGCATTCGCTACTCTTGCCGTCATTGTAATCCAAATCTTGGTGTGTGTACTGTACTAGTATTGTCGTCTTCGGGAGTTCCTAAATTTAAGCACGGGATTTTGAAGAGGTTCAAATCGAGAAATAGCTATAAATTTAGCACGAAAACACTTAATACTGGTAATTATACCAAGGGTCTAAATGTAGTTGATATCGACCTCTAGTGGTTCATGGGACAATTCAACAGTTCGATTAAGGTTTTGAGTTTTCTATCACCTTGTTCTGCTCCCCTTACAAGGGTTGTTGAAGTGAAAACATCGAGATTGTAGAGTAAAATTATCCAGAGATCATATTGGATATTGGATATCATGCATAGTAGTTTTTCGGCAGTCATTATAATATATAAAGGACCAAAGACAAATCTCAATGCAAATGCCGTAGACCTGTTAGAAATAACGATGGAAGAAAAGTCACCTATAATAATATACAAACGAATATAAATATAAATTTCCACAATAAAAGTGCCTCATACATTTTTCCTCTTTCAAATTGCTGCAATTAGTAACATTAAGGTATGTTAAAATATGTGGTAGAGAAGTCAAAGATTTTGAGGTCATTGAGAACGTGTTATGATATAAATACATATTGCTATCTTCAGAAGCTCCAAAGCTCCAGTAGTCCCAACATAGGGTTTTGTTTGCCATCGGATGCAATAACAGCTCAGTATAAAGTATTTTAAGTTGTGCTACATTATATGCACTATACACGTTCACTCTTTAAGCAATATACACAAATCACTACTTACAGCCCAAAAGATTTCGCTAAGTAGCGAACCCAACGACGAATGGTCGCTAATGCCATTTGCCATGTCCATTAGCAGTACCGTTAATATAGCACTTTGTTGTAAAATTTAAATGCTGTAAAAATGACACTTAACTTAGTAGTAATTTGTAGAAAAGCCGAAACAAATTGTAGAGTCCCAGTCATTAAAGTATGCTGAAGTTCGTCGTCTCCCACTTTAATGTTAACGATGTTTATGCCAACTGCATCGAAGTACTTATTTATAAGGCTGATGAGAAGACCACACATACGTCTTTAGTTGAGAGAACAGGACAAAAGTAGAGGGACAACGAATATTATCTCCAGATTACAGTCAGTCCTGCTGTGTTCAATAAGTTTTAATCTTCGATAATTTCTGTGGTTATATTTCGTCAGTTTGTCGGGATTCTCATGTCCGCAGAGTATGGTCCCCAGTTGAGTACAGTACAGTATTTAGTTGTCGAATGACCGGTATGTTATTTGATGTGCATACATTACGTTAAATGAAAGAAAAACTTTCAAAAAAGATGATTACGATGTGTAATCAACTTTCGATCGAATAAGCATGCGTATGGTGTAAGGTGTCAGGAAGTTTAAACACACAAAATGTATTCGTTGAGTACATATTGTTATCCATTTACCAAGGTTCTAGTGTGGTATATGTGTTGAGTGACATAGCATTATTGTAAGCTGAACAAAAATATGTATCGTTATTACCAATGCAGGTCACCATTAATTGATTGACCAATTCTACAGATATAGACCGGTAAATTGCCTCGTCTTCTACAGCACCCCCCTCACCTTTTTTGTTCAAGGCAGTTAGTCAAAATGGTGCAGTGTGTCGCAATCAGCCATTTTTTAATGTTACTGGCAATTTAGACCAGTGTTAACAACCAGAAATCAGAAAATTGCATTACCCTTAAATGGCCCATAACAATTTACGATATTGGATGCAACCTTTAAATAGAGCGGTGTTAAATGGGACAATTGAAATAAGCTTATATCGTGGCGTGTTTTTCACGAACATGCAGGTTACACTCTCAAAAATATTTGCTAACTGCAAATAAAACGCATTAGAGATCATTTTATGTGAACTCTCGGTGTCATAGCAGCATGAGTTCAACAGTGGAGAGTTGCGCATTTTTTTATGTCTGTGTATATTTAATTTTCATCAACCAGGTGTTAAACTTAGGGCGCACATAGCAGCAACAGTTGCGAATTCTTCGGGACCAGCGTTTTAAGCTCTCTGAGTGTTTTTGTTTGGTGATTTTGTGTATCAAATACGATTAACGGTGTGCTAGGTCTATCTAATTATTGAGGGTTATGGTTGTGACGTCTTTTTGAATAAATTTTAGTCCCCTTTCTACAAATTTATTTTCCCTTTTTGACGGTAACCGTAATCACTACTAATGAGGCAGACCGCATTCGTTAGTAATTGCGTCGGCAGTTGCCAATTCTTACGTGATTTTCTCAAACAAGAAATATCGAGACGTGATCTAATTGGAGGCCCATGAATATAAACCGTGCGTCAGATTACTTTATTCAGGCCCAGCAATAACAGTGTATTTTAGCTTCTCGTGCAAGGAATTTTTTTAAACGTATCATGTTAGATACGCGTAACAATCTGGACGAAAGGAATGATGGCCAAAGTGAAAACTATCATACCGAGGAGGAATTAATTCGAAAATATGGAATACCGCGAGATGAAGTGACTGTGAAAGAACATATCTCCAGAGCTATAAAGAGGAACCTTAGGTGTTCGGGTGAGTAATAACAACACATTCATTGTGTATTGTACTCTGTCACGAAGTCCGTTATTTGCATTCGGGAATGTAGGTAAATAATAATGGGAATGGAATAATGGATAATAATGTGGATATGTACAGCTTAGGGATGTAAAATCGAAGTATTTCCATTACCCAGGTACCCGGGTTCTTCGTAACATATCTGTACAGTATCTGGAATTTGTAAGATTAGCAATACAGTAACTGCTGACTAAACCTATGTTTAAAGACTGTTATCACTAACGAGACATATTTCTCTTATGAGCGTAAGGAAATAAAATACCGCTGTCATTGGACCACCGAAAATTAATATTTATTCAATTATCAAGTGATTGTTTGTTTACTGTGATACAGCAGCAATCTAGAACTTTGTCAAATGACGTCGCAAATACGTGACAAACAGGCAACAGAGGAACTAAGCAGTTGTTCCTTATCGCGGGTAAGCGGGAAGGGAAATACGACCCAAAGAAATGATGGGCGGATATCCCTCACCCCATGAAACTACAGATAACTTTAATTAACGGACCCGTCCAACTGTCAGTTCGTTAAATGAAGGGTCGAGTCTACTATACTGTATCTGCATTATCTTCGAAATCGGAACCATAATGAGAGGGCAAGGCAATTTTAACACAAGTGATCGATAGGACTGTTATGGAGTACTCCCCCTCTTCTACAATACAATTTTAAACGGGAATCCAGAGGAATTCCACTTGAATAGATGCAGAATTACTTGAATTACTCCTAACTAGGTCAAACCCATCACGCACAACAATGAATGAAAAATTGCTTTGTACTCTGATGCCACTTTTGTTTTCTGCAGGCGATCGGGTGATACACTTTATCACTTCACTGATACCAATTCTTGGATGGCTTCCAAAATACAAGATTAAACAAGACCTGATATCTGATATCGTTGCTGGATTTACTGTAGCGATTGTCCATCTACCCCAAGGTAACACCAGCCAATATTTTTTGGAACCGATAGCATACATAAATCAGCTTCAAAATGCAACCAGTAATGCAGACGATGTTAGGATTCAAATTTACCGTTTTTAGACAACAAAGGGGGACTGCCAATTATAGGGATTCAGGGGGGCTTGCTATTTACTTAGCGTAGTATCGATTCTTTAGGGATCGCGCCGCCGTGGGTGTAGGCCTTACAAGCACCATTCCACAAGAATATGGGTCGCGGTATCTCTTTAAGGTCACTATGGTCTATCAAACAAGTTTTAAAATACTGTATACACTGAAAACATGTAGGGCTCGTGAGAGATTTACTCACTCCAGTATAACTGACCTAACTGGCATCTAAGAGGTTACGCTACGATAGGTAAGCCTGCTTTACATGTCTAAAAATCGCGAGACATTATGCATGGGAATTTAGTGTCCCTCCAGCAAAAAAGTTGGACATATTGACCTGCTACAAAAATTCATACATATCATCAGATATACTATTATCATCAATATACCCTGGATCACGTAAGCAATGGTATCTTCACTAATGCTTAATTTGGGTAAAATGCACATCAGTGACCTCGCCATCTCATTAACGCTTTCAAAATGCGTTCCCCTACCTCTGTTTTAGCCACACACCAATACCTATAACATCACAGAAATTCATTAAACTTTGAAATGTTTTCATTGCAGGAATGGCTTATGGTATGCTAGCTTCACTACCGCCTGTCCACGGTCTCTACGTTTCATTTTTTCCCGTTATCATATACGCTTTTCTGGGCACTTCAAGGCAAGTTTCAATCGGGACATTTGCCGTGATTTGCATCATGGTCGGAGAAGTTGTGGACAAGGTAGGCTAGAATCGTAACTTAGAAGCGTAACTTAACGGAATTTTACATAAGAATTGAGCGGTGAATTCCAATGATAAAACAGTTATTTGTTTTTCTAGCATGTACCCGATTCCTTCTGTGAAGGATTATCGTCACCGCCTGGTGCGATGACGACACCGAATAACCCGACGACATTTTCGTCTCAGACGACAACCGAATCTGACTTACAAATTTGTGAAGATATTTATCTTCAGAGAAAAATTGAAATTGCAGTTGCTCTTTCTTTAGCAGTAGGAGTAATTCAGGTGAACATGACTACCTTGTGAGCTGTTAAATCTTCTCCACATAATTTATGAATTCTGAGCATATTATTTCAAAGGCTCACGAACACATTCCATATCTTGCGGCTTGATATACTAAGCTATTTCTAAAATTACGACCTAGTCCAAGTCTCATGTTAAAATGCGGCTAAAATAATCTTATGAAATTATAAAATTCCCGAGTTGGCGAGTCCAATTCACTAGTAAATTTCAAATCATCACAATTCATAAATTGCAAAGTTCCGAGTCAAGTAAAAATTCCAATAAGTCAGTGACAAGTCATTGAAAACCAGATATTTTTGAAATAGCAAAGGTTTGGTTAATTATTGGGGATAAAAATGGCCTGTATTATTGTTATCTCAGCTATCACGGTCAAATATTTTTATTCATTTGCCCTACCCACCAATTATTGGATAATAATACTTCCTTTAGTTTGTGAAACGTGACAAATGAATTATGGAACAAATATTTGAATATCCGTTTTTTAAAGAGAGGCTAGTAACAAGTCTGTAAATTGTGTTTAAGTACAGGTATTCAACATCGTAATATTCACATCAATCATTCTGGTGTTAATAGTCACTCATAGGATTACAGCGTTGGCCGTTAGGAAACTAGTATCTTCGATTTGCACATTCATTTTTATTATAATGTACTCTTGAAATTACTTATTTGTATATATCATTGTATTGCGACACTCACTTAATCTCACATTTACTTAAAAATGCTTGCTGACAATAAAGATCAATCATGAACTACTCAATAATTATACTCAAACTATGATATTATAATGCACACTTAACACAAAGATTTTTATGTGCTTTCTGTACAATTGAACTTGTCCTTCTAGGCTAAAGAAACAGGCATACAGTTTCGTAGGTAATTTCAAATAGTTTGAGATGAATTTGAAGTCACTATATGAATGTATGTCCACCGTAACCAAGATAAACACTATATAGATTATATTACAAAACATATATATCTTTATAATATGGAAATGAAAAAATGACTTCTAGACTCTAATAGGCTGAATATATTCCTAGTGTAATAATTCTAGTATAAGCTCTTGGCTCTAAGCTCTTGAACTTGGCTAGCCACTAGCAGAATGATAACTTTTTAATTCCTTAAGACGTATACCCAACACTGCCCTTGATTACCGCATGTAAAATTTGTCAATCGTAATCGTTTATAACCACCACCCACGGAATACGAACCGGAAATTCGAAATTCTTTTTTTTTCTGTGAGCCAACCCATTGTCAATTTTCGACTACTTGACTACTTGGATTATATTAAAAATTAAATTGACAAAACCTTTATCTCATTCGTCATGCAGATATTGATGAGCTTATTGCATATGGGAATTGTCACCATATATCTGTCTGACAATCTAGTATCAGGATTCACATGCGGCTCAGCATTTCACGTACTGACTTCACAAGTACCCAAACTCCTCGGAATTTCAGTACCTAAGTATTCTGGAGCGCTTTCTCTTATCTACGTGAGTTTTACTTCTAGAATATAGAACTTCATGACTATTTTCGTTTAAAACGCCTATTTTCATTGTTATTTCTCCATCTACAGACGTACATCGACCTTTTCGAACACATCACGATGATAAATTGGGCTACTGTGATCGTGTCCACGCTCTGTGTAATATTTCTCTTATTAGGAAAGGTAAAGATTTACAATACTTTAAGCTTAGCTACGAATTACTATCGACATGAGAAACATCCAAGGAGAAACAGATTTCTAACTTGATATGGGAGATTCAATGCAATACAGCTTGACTTGTGACAAGCCCACTGCAATGTATTATCCTACACTCAAATTCTTTCCGATTTTGGCTACAAACACGAATTTGTTATCCCCTTTTAAAAGTGTAATATAAAATCATTATGATACCCTTTCGCAGGAAATAAATGTGAGATATCACAAGCAACTGCCTATGCCACTACCTTGGGAATTTTTGGTCGTAATCATCACTACAGTCGCATCACATTACGGTTTGTTGTACGAAAATCATAACGTCTCTATAGTTGGTGATATTCCAACCGGGTAACTGTTATTTTTGTATTGGCCCAAGCTAAAAAGATTGAGGATTATAATACGACTGCTGTTTTAGGTTGCGAGTGACCATCCCAAATGGTCCGGACATTGGAGCTGTCATAGTGGAAGCAATACCCATAGCTATTGTCGTGTACGCCATCGAAATATCACTTGGAATGATGTTCGCAACGAGATATGGATATGATGTTGATTCTAATCAGGTATACGAGCCAATAATGTTATAGTGTTATAATCTGAGCCATGACTTTGGAATATGCTGTTATCCCCGGTAAGGTATAGAAATCTCTGTGGGATAGACTATACGGTGAAAAACTTCAAGAATAGTACAAGGTGGAAAATGGATGGGATATTGTCCCGTGTACCTCGCGTAAATGTTGTAATGGTTGATGCGATATTTTTTTAATTCCACAATTAAATTATCATTTTGAGAAAGGTATTTTCACACCAATGTATTCTAGGTTGACTTTAAGCCGACTGGACCAATACCTCCCATTCGGACCCGCGCCTAATAGGGCCCCGCACAATCGCTCTGTCTTGTAAATACACACGAGACAGTGGTTTAGTAACTATTAACTTTAAGATAGTTAGTTAGGGACAAAAAATGGTTACGAAACGGTTTTCAAATTTCTTCGTAGTCATTGCTATTTCAACAGGACATAAATAACATATTTATATATTACGTATTAAGGAACTTGTGGCACTGGGATCAGCCAACATATTCAGTTCATTCTTTTCATGCTTTCCCTGTGCGGCGTCTTTGTCAAGATCGGTTATTTGGGATGAAGTAGGTGGAAAAACACAGGTTAGTCTTTCCTACTATAATACTTCTGTATAGCTGATGTATGGTGTTAGTGGAAACCACATACATTTCCTTAGCTAAGCTCAGGGTTGACCAACCTATTGGGCACGCGCCAACAGAGGTTCATTTGATGATTAGAAGTGGAATATTGCACCACAGTCAAAATAATTAAAAGTACACATGTAAAAACAGGAATCTAAGTAGCTCAAAGCAAGAAATGGATGATAATATATTATGTGGAAATGCTAAATATCAAGTCTATATCAAGATATTTTTGAAATAATTGAATGGGGATACAAAAGTTGTATAGCATCAGTAAAAAATTACGTATGGAATGTACAAGGTTGGCCATTCCTGGCTCGTCTGTAGGATATAGCTAACATGTACCACCCCATTAATTATTTTTTTATTTCAAGCTTACTGGATTAGTTTCATCGTCACTTATCCTGATTATACTTCTCTGGATTGGTCCACTGTTCGAGTCACTACCTCAAGCCGCGCTGGCCGCAATCATAGTAGTTAACTTGAAGAGGTTGTTGCGACAGTTCGACAGGGTATTGCAAACTATTAAGTAAACTTATCTGTGATGATGTAAGGTGTGGCTATTTTAAGCAATTACATTTTCGATTCGTGTTAACTGTATTTGCGCAGATACCATCATACTGGAGAATAAACAAATTGGACGCATTTACATGGATCGTGACATGGACAGCGGTTGTACTACTAGGAGTGGACATCGGCCTTTTAGTTGGAGTCGGATTTGAATTGATTACGGTCGTCTGCAACACACAAGTGTAAGTGCGAAGTACAGCGATGCAATAAAAATGTACATGGAAAGCTAACAGACCGAGCACACGTAATCAACAGAAATGATTAATTGAAAATATCAATATTTACTCATGAAAAAAAGTCTGATTCAAACGATTTTAATCTTTAACTTTGTTTGTATTCCCTAATAGTGCGAACGGCGCAGTACTTGCTGAAGTTCATACGACTGGTAACTACAAAAATATCAAGCATTACCGAACGCGAAAAGAGAACGACAGTAACATATTGGTATTTCGATATCAAGGACCTCTATACTTTGCTAATTACGAAAGGTAATGAACAGTGGTGCGTGCAGTGCTGTGACCTTCGGCTTATCTATGGAAATATTGCTTATGGCAAGCAGTGGAATTGAGCCCCATATGCCATATCCAAACATGCCCATCTTTGAGATTACCTTACCATAATATCGACCTAAAAATACTAGTCAAGCTCAAAAAGTCAAGCTTGAAAATACGAAAAATTCTTGGATTTAAACATTAACTGTATGATTATTATCTGCTGGCTATTTGTTAATCACTCATGAGTGATTGGGTAAAATTGTAATATTATAAGCACCACGAGTAATGAAGCCAGAAGCCATTTAGTTCAATCCACTTGCTTAGAACGTTATCATTGACAATGCATCGACTAATACTCAATCTTCACTCAGATTCAAAAATCAAATATCGGCTGCACTAGGCTTCGATCCATCGAAATTTAAGGTAAATAAACCTAAAGACGATAAATTGGAAAACAAGGCTAATGAAGACTGCGAAAAAGGAGTGAAGAATTCAGCTTTCGTCGATGAAAAATGCGAGACGACAGTAACGGATTTGGACAGCGGAATAAATTCGTCTACGGAGCGACCTAGGGTGGAGGATAATGCGAGTTCGAGCGCCTCAAGCGGCGAAACTGAGAAGAAACGTGTGACGGAAATTACAAGCGTGATACTTGACTTGTCGTCATGCTCTTTCGTCGATAACGACGGCGCCACGGCGATCAAATCATTGTTTTTATCATTGCGAGCTTTGGATGTAACTGTATCCCTTGTAGCGTGCAACGGTAAGTCTGCTGTTTTCATTGAATACAAGTATTCAAGTTACATAATCCTAGTTTTCCTTAATTTCCCCCATTTCCATAATTATAGACGGAGTACAACGAGCGATATGCACTATGTGCAAAGAAACAAGACCAACTTTTTTTCTGTCACTTCACGGAGCTATGGAGCACGCAAGAGGGGAAGTCACACTCAGCCTTGACGATCTTGGAAATCTCGTGTCACCCACTGACGACGAAGTAAAGAAGACAAGTCTTTAAATAATTGTCAATATTATCAATTAATTTCATCATAATTCATATACTGTACTGTATTTTCACATTTTCACATTGTACAAAGCCGAATTTAGAAAACACATTGCAACTTTGTTCTGCTCGAGATGTTTTGCATTATTGTACTATAGCAAATCTACAACCGTGACCCCGTATACTTCAGTTCACGTATACAAACGCCTAATAACTAATCGATGAAAGTCTTCAGGTAATTCAGGTATATATTTCTATATGGAACTGATGCAGATGAAAAGGAACTACGGTTTAATAAGAGTACTTCTTGAAAACTAGTCTAGGAGTTAGAAACTTTTTCGTTACCCCGGACAAACTTTTCGAAGGTAAATATATCCACATCTTTAGCAAGAAGTAAAATCACTGCCGTTGGCTTATCAATCTCTAGACTTGGTCGAGAAATAATTCAGCGTAATAAAAAAAATGCTTTTCAAGCCGCGTAGCCTTACGGCATTGTTTTTTATTGTTACTAGTATACGTTTTACGTATTCCATATCAACGTTATACCGATACGGTCCCGATTTCGATATGAAAATAATTTATGTAAGTGCTGAGGCAAATTTTTCAGATTTGGCATAAGAATGTGGGAGAGGTTAACAACCCAAGAGTAGTTATATTGGAAATAAAACTTGCTGAGTAGCAAAAAGCAATTCAAGTTAATCGTTAGCTAAAATATTTATATTGGTAAAAGTTAGTTATATTAGTTAGTAAAAATATTTACGGTCCTGCCGCGAAATTTTTGGCGCTCTGACATTCTTGGTTCAAAAAATTATCCTTACTTGACAAACTGAAACACCCAAGGTTTATAATCTCGTATCATACGTGTTTCTGAGTTCTTCCACCACTTGACCGAGGTTATCCAGTGTGAAGCAGGCCTCTCCACGTGCATACTCCATAGCTCTGTCCAGGGATATGAAAAATGCTGGCCGGGTGCTGTCGCACATCGCAGTAAGGCTTGCTCGTACACTATCTGAAAAAGGGAAATTAAAAAACTGAGAATTGAGCAATAGCGACTAAAGTTTGGTGGATTGTGTATATGCATTTAATGTTCTGTTCAGATTGTGAGCGTTAGGAGTGCGCAAATAAACGGACTGACATGTCAACTGAGGAAACGCTCGGGATCCGATCATCCCACGCGTTCTCAGCAGCGAACATTTAGAAAGGAATTCATAAAAACTAATAAGCCTCAGACTAGCAGCTGGAAATCGTGTATTATAATCGATTTCCTTACTTTGTTCATGCATTATTTGAAGATATATATGGACCTACGTGACAAATTTGGTAAGGAATCTTTTGAGAAATGATGACGTTATCAAACAAACAGGTAAACAAACAAACTATCGAGCTCATTTCGACCGCATGTTTGAAATTAAGTTTTTACAATGCGGTAATGTCCGTGTTATGTAAGTGTTATAAGAATCATTACAGCACTGCATCTAACATGTATTGTATTGACAAACTCACCATTAACGTTCGCGAGTGAAAGTCTTATGTTCAATTCCTCCAATGCCTCGTACATCACTTTTATAACCTTTGCTCCGTCGCTGTCCACGAAGATACAGCGATTCATCACCAGGATAACGTGCTTGAATTTTCTTTCTGAAAGATTTACAATAAACCCTGGAGTGGTATCGCAAGATGGCGATGCCAATTCTTGCTGTGAATGTATAAAAGGAGTTCGCGCAGCCACGTTGTGTTTTACGGAATGTGACTTGGGAATGCCGTTGGCAACCCCTGTTCCGTGTGCTATGGGAGATGGGGGATATCCATTCTCCAAAACACCATTTTCTTTGGGATTTCTATCGATGAAACCGCCGTTAATCGACCCAGAGTAACTAGTTTGATGCTTTGAGGTTGCAAATATTTTGCTTTTCTCGTGTTGTTCTGACTTTTTGTTGTTTGGATTCGATTTTTCTTTCTTGCTGGATGTGGCCTCGCTTACTGGGTCAAATCCGAGAACAGCGATCAGCTGGTATTTGAATCTGCACGAGATAAAATATAAAAATTACACTTTGTCGGTAAAAAAAGGTAAAAAAACACACTTTCGATCTAAGATTTTAGCGCATAGATTCTTAACCAAGTTTTTCTGTACCTTTCCATTCTGGAGAGCAGAAAATAATTAATAACTAACTAAGTAGACAATTATTTACCGTTAAATATATACTTGCATGGTGTGGTGGCGTATTTTTCTTTCCTTTATATTACTACAGTAGTTTGCTAATTTTTCCAAAAGACAGATGCATGGAAAACAGGTATATGAGTAAGTATATATAAGTGGTAAAAATATCAGCTTTTTGGTTTGGAAATGATACTTGACAGTGTTGCAAACAAGCCACCGAGTTAGTGAAATTTAAGTAATATAAATTGAGACAGAGTTTACCTGTGTACTGTCTTTTATCTCAAGAGTCACACCGAACTGAATCATTTCGTGCACGAGTTCAACTGAACTCGAAGAAACTTGAAATATGACACAGAATTCGCTAGCATAACACTATTTGACTCATAGGTAAAACATTCAACCGATCAGCAAGTTTTCAAAACAAACTTTTCAGGGTTGGATAGGTTTCGTATTGCGTTGTCAAATTTAGAATAAGGCCAAGTTGAATTTCGAATAGTCAAAGCTTATTTCTCATCTGTCCACATGACAAACGAAGTAAACAGGAAGCTAATAAACTCATCATCACACACTGTATAATGACGTACTGCAAACATGCAAGTATTCAATAACGTAAAACAAACGCAAACTGTTAACACGAGCATATTGAATGCAATACGAATGCACCTACCTGTCTTTGTTGCAGAAATACAACGGGCCTGACATTTCGAATACCAGGATTTTTCTATCTGAGCTCAATCGAATGTTGTACTTTTTAACATCTCGATAATTCCCCTCGATCTCTCCTACCACGGAACCTCTCGGGCTGCTCAAACAGAAAAGTGTATAATTGAGTTCTCATCTAATTTAGAGTGGCAATGCTCTCCAGGTCAATGCTCTCCAGGTAAAATGGAAGCTAAACCCGCGAATAACGATAAAATGTGGAAAATTATGAATCTAATCTATGAAGTTGAACTTTATATATACAGTTGATCCTCGATATAACGGAAAATAAACAAAAAATACAGAACTAAGGTTCAGCTATTACTCTGGTTGCGGTTGGCGTGGTGAGAGTTTATTGTTAGTTTATTTATTACTCTGTCGTGTGAACCACTACAAATACACTGCTGATTATAAAGAGGAACTTCGATATATTCGTCCGATACTCGGAAGGTCGCGTAAAAACAAATGTAATACGACGATTAAAT
>QXVX01006292.1:27210-40029 GCA_013436065.1 Halocynthia aurantium
AGGGGACGAAACAAATTTTAAACGTTCGGACCAGATATTCACTCTAGCAGATTTTGTCCGTTGTATCCGGAATCCGTTGTATCGGGGTCCGTTATATCGAGGATCAACTGTATATATATATCTTAAATATATTTTACACATGAAGCATTCTCATTACATTTAATAAATAGAATAATGATAATAAATGCTATTCCACTCACATTTGTGTTTTGAGAATTACGGTAAAGATTTCGAATCCAAGGCCAGCCACGAGACCTAATTCAACTCCAAGAAAAATCACGGCCGACCATGTGACTATCCAGGTGATCGCATCGAGTGGGCTCACCTTCCACAAAGGTTTGATCTATTCGAATACATTATTAATCAAAACTATGAGATAATACTATATAATATAAGTGACAAGCATGCATCTAACTAACATCGTGATTAGTTCATTACACTAATCTGCAAGAAAATAAATCAAAAAAACTAACAACCGTTTCTATGTAATTTGGGTGCGCTGAGTTCAAATCTGGGGTCAGATGTTTTCAATCACGTCGCGTTTTCGAATTAACAAACATGCACATATATTCAACACATGGTAAATTTTGTAAATTTGCATGGTAAATACATGCATGTTGGTAAATCAAAAACGCAACGTGATTGAAAACATTTGACAACAGATTTGAAATCAGCGCACCAAATATAGCTATTAACAACTAACATTTTGAAGCGTATNTTAACAGTCAATAGTAGGCTTATTATTTTCTTATTTTTCTCATTTTGGAGCTCCGGAGCTCCGGTAGCTCCGGTACCTATAAAATTACCACTACACCCCTGCATATAACTTCAAATTACCTTTCCTACAAGGAGAAAGACGATCGAGCATGCGGAAATGATGAAAGTCGCCCAGTTGATGGAAGTTATATTCTTAAATACATCAATATATGTCTGGAAAGATAAAGGTATTTTTGTTAAACGAATGTGAAGAAATATCCACTGTTTTATGTGACTTTGATGAGGGTTACTTCGATCGACTTACGTATATCAAACCCAATGGACCATTGTATCGGGTAACATTGATACCGATTAACTTTGTCACTTGCGAGGTAAGAACGTGGAAAGCAGCGCCACATGTGAACGCAGATATAAGGTAGTCCGATAAATAGATAGTCACAATTCCCATTTGTAATATTGCCATCACGATCTGCAACAACGGATATTGTGTATTATCAATTTTGTAGTATTATATGCAAGACATGAAGATTACGATTATAAATTGAATATTTCAGTACAGTAGAATACCATGGTTCAACGAAGAAAAAATCTATTTATTATTTACCGTCTAGTCTACAGTCAGTCATTCTCCCAGAACAGTATTACTGGTATTATGCCCTAATGTCGCGCTGAAAATATAACGGGCGAAGGCAATGGCGTATCCCAGGTATGGCACATGCCGTGAGCCACACGAAAACTGAATTTGAGCACAGGAAAGATCAATTTGCATCAACGAATGCAAAGAACTTGCAATTGCAATTTTCATGCAGTGCCTCAAGTTGTTAATTAAAAGTCTAACGAACTCAATTTTATAGTTTATGTTATGGTGAAGTTAACCAAAAGTTGGGTGTCAGATGTTTGGCTTTCAGCGGGAGTTCTAATAAATATGCTAGAACTTCGAGCGGCTGAAAATAATTTGCCTGACCCCATTGACTTCGAGTTAACATGCTTGTACTAGTCTTTTCAGCTATCAGTATTCTACATGGTGACAAGCTTACTTGTATTATTCCGCACGATACAGCTAAGGCAACTGCGAGTTCAAGTTTACGTTGAGTCTGTTCACTCTCACAGAAACTGGACGTCGAATTAAGGCTGTACGTAGCAGATGTTGTAGTGGATAAACCAGTATGTGATGTAGCAGCATCCATTTCGACTGCGGAAAGTGCATCACTGCTTGTTGGACAAACAATAGTGTTCTAAACGTAACAATAAATACTTATTTAGCAGTTATTGAAGTATGTACTCCTCAGTTAACGACCACCAATTTTAAGTTGAACATACCTTCTCAAGGACGTTAGCTATCATCAGACTGACAATTGCGAAAGTACCAATGGAAACATGTTTGGAAGTGCCGAAGAAGATATACGTTAAAACAGGGAAGAAAGAGACGTAAAGGCCAGTAATTGGGGGCAACGACGCAAGTAATGCATATGCCATACCTGTAAAATTATACATCGTGAGAGATCTACCTGAGTAATATAGACCAAGTGATAATTTGAATATACATTGAATGCAAGGTACTCCGGAACCGTGAAAAATAAAAATAACATCTTACAGAATTGGTTTAATACCTTGTGGTAAATGAACAACACCTACTGCTATTCCAGCTGCTACATCTCCTAACAGGTATTCCCTGAATTTGTATTTTGGCAGCCATTGAAAAATGGGAACTACAGAGAAAACGAAGTTCTGCAATTGTTTTGCTGAAAAAAAATACATGAAGTTAAAATACAGATTTTGCGGATTTGTAAGAAAGGGATATGACAATGTCGATCATATTCTACGCATTGTATGACCCCTCGACCTTTTGTTCTTAGGCTTCATTCTGCCATTCATGATATTTGTAAGGACTGTACACAGCAATGCAAAGGTTGTTGGTCTGATGTGGTGGTACAGTATGTAGGTTATCGATCACAGGGCTGAATAGCAATCGCAAGAACTCCAGTACAGAATCAGTAAAATTACGCCAGGTTACAAGTCACCAAAGTAACAGCTGTATTAAGGTTATGTGGAAGCGATTACACTAATGTCATAAATAAGCATCATTAGCATATTAATATTCGTTATGGAATATAAAAAACTTAATTAGAACATAGGAAAACAATGGGAATTAAGAATTGGGAAAAACATCACCGATTTACATAATGAATGCACAGACTAAAGTTTTATCACTAAAATCCACATTTTACCCTAAAATACCAAGGACGTTTGTTGCATTTTATCCGGGTTTTTTTTTAATGTAAAAAATCTTAACTACCTGAACAGGTGAATTTACGTTGTACCGTGTTCTTGAGCCGTTCTTTCCAGTCGGGTTGCTCATAAATCTTTCCATATTTTTCTATTAGCTGATCTTCAGTATATAAACGAACTTCCTCTTCTGCTATTTCAAATTCGTCTCCACTTGCAGTATAAACCATATTTTGTTTAATTCTTATTCATCAATATAAGGCTTACTGTAACCTGACTGCAACGAAAAAAGTAGATTTTGAACTAGTTCCGGCAAGTTTTATTCCATAAAGAATAGACATTACGCAAGACTTATCGGTTCCTTTCACAGACATGATTTTTGATAATTCATAATACTATTTCCAACACGTTTCCATGAAATTAGTGTTATTGTTTGGATTTCATTGAATTACATCATCAAGGCATATCTGTACTAATATACGTAATTCTAAATGTCAACGAAACTCATAACAAGTAAAGAGAAGTCAAACGATACGCATTACACAGCAAACAACAACAGAAGCTACTGAAATCTATTGAAACTGCCCACACACCTACTCTATACGTTTACAGCAAACTAAATCCAGTACAGCGTTTTGGTTGGCGATTGAATTGTACCTCTACTCGATTCAACGGAAAATTTAAAATCGGTAAATGCAATGATTGCCAATTAATAATTGGCTTCGCTTTCAAAACTGAGGGGTAACTGAGAAAATACTTCCACGCTATGAACAATTAATGACAGCAGACTGAGCAGAGTGATCCACTCATTTATTATTTCATTTATACTCGCAATATAATCGATACATATTAGTACATCAGTTTGTAAGTTTGGAGAGTTGAAAAAAACTTAAAAAGTCATTATACTCTACGCTGACCTGATACTAGTATTGCTTCAGACTTGAAGCAAACTATCTGAAAGCAATTCAGCATTAAAACCACCATCAGTTTAGGAATCGTGAAATAAATAAATATGTGATGTGATTCCTAGTAAGTTCCTAGTTCCTGCAGTAGTAACGACAACGTAAATGAGTATTATAAGCCAAAACATATTTGGCCTGAACTCATTGAATGACTGAATTACATACTATTTCCGCGCGTCTAGGTAAACGTCCTTTACCGCACAATGCTGCCTACCTCCTTTCAGCTTTCGTGGTTCAAAAATATGATGATTTGCCTAACTACTTCGACAGGAAATTCCTTCATACCGGCTACAGGATAATCCTACACATAATATATAATGAATACTTCCGTGGTATATCAAATGCCTCTGAAAATAGACAATTCATTGACTGACAAGGCTTCTCTTGATAACGTTCCAAGTAAAATCTCACCTGTGAAACTGCAGAAGTGGGTTTACGATATTCCATAGGATGGCGGTAACGATCTGTATTAAACCTAGTAAAGTGCATTTGCTTTAATACTACACCTACTTATATCACTCGAAATTTATGGTCTCTGGTATGAAGCAGCATGTACTTTACAACCCCATTGTCGACCATTGCTACATCACGTAAGTTGTGCTCTTCGCGCGTGAAGAATTTCTATTTATACGTTCGCCTGCCACAAAGAACCGGGTTTTTCTTACACAGTTCCGGTGACTAGTTTCGGTATCCAGTCAATATTGAGCCTCAAGTTAAGACTCGTGAGTAAAGTTGGTTAAAGTTGAATACATACTTAACAAGAACTCGACGGCATATGGATACACAGTAACTTCTTCGCGGAAAAAATATCGGAATAGAATAAGGCATACAATCAAATCTCACTTGCTGATATTCTGGAACTTTTATAGAGATCGTATTGCTATAGTGTAAGCAAACTATGGAAGCAGCTGTCTCAAATAACAGCAAGGCCCAGCCTTCCGTGGTCAGTGGGAACTTGAACCCAATACAAAGCCGGGAAAAATGATACGGTTACAGTGGTTTATTTTTATACACCAGAAAAAAAGGTAATATGTATTTACAATACATTTCATCGTAAATGTACAATAGTACTGACAATGCAGATTGCACCAACGAATTGATTAAAGCTAAGTGCATGCTGATGTCTTTAGAAATAGTGTAATAGTGCTTGTAAACTGGTAAATGCTTACATTAGGAATAGCTGGAAACGGCAATATTGCAAAATGAGTTTGATATTCGGAAAAATGGTTCTCCCAGCTAGGGGATATTTTCCACAATCGGTAAAAAAATCAGGTAAGAGATTCGGCCTCGCTGGTAATGTGCTTGAAACTTGAATGCGTGTAAAACAACTGGTAATACACGAAAGGTATTTGTAACAAGCTCGACTAGGGAAGCATATTTTCACCGCTAGCCACAAAATGTACAGATGAAAGATCGCTACAGTTACACCACAGAATCTTGAGCGCCGTTAACACCACTCACTGTAGGGTGGGCCTCGATGGAAGCTTTGCTTTTTTCAGCGTACTGGACTGCTTTCGAAAGTGAGACGAAAAACATGGAATTGCTGTCCTCCGAAATCCTCTGTAAGCACGATTTGACGTCGTCTGAACACAAGGCAAGTGATAAATAGACAAAAATACGTGTGGAGAGTCTAACAATGTTTTATAACAGTACACAGCAGCTGGTAAGCGGTAACAGCCGAAGCGTGATATACCACGAAGAAAACAAAGCAATATCAACTCTCTAGCACTACTAGTGTGCATATCGGATAAATACCTGAAGGAGGTAAACACAGGTAAACCGCAACTCATAGATAATATTGAAACGGGTCAAAACCATTGGAAAATATTATTTCATATAAGTTTAAGCAGTTGTGAATGTCAGCAAATATTTACCAATCCATCACCATGAATTTCTCTCTACAACCGTCATTCGTTAAGGAAAACTCGCAATCTCCGCAATAAGCGGGGTATTGCTGCATATATATCCGCCTATACAGCTCAGATAATCTTACTTACGAACTGACAACTTACCGTTGCATGATGCCAGTAGAAGACGAATGTCCAAACCACCCAGCGAGGCATTAATGCCATTGATAAGCTTCGCGCCATCGCTATCGACGAACGAACACTGGCTCATGTCAAATACTACGTGACTGAATGAGTAACGTTTGACGTCATCACACGATTGCGCCATTTCTTCGGCGGGTGGCGTAAGCGGAACGTTCTTTAATATAGGCTTCAACGCTATTTCATCACCGTGTGCCATGGTGACGTCATGGTTGTTACAAAAATCTGTTCCATTTTCTTGCACGTGATCTGATGGATTTACGTCATTTAACTCTGACGTCACGTTTCCTTGTGCGCTCTGCGCTGTAATACGTTTGCTTAGTTCTTTCACCGGATCGAATCCCAGTCTTGCTGCAAGCTGCTGACTGAATCTGAAAGTTTAAAAAAAAGGTGTGAAAATTCAGAGGCGTGACAAGGGGGCGGTGGGGGGAGTTGGGGTCGTGAAAAGGCTAGAGGGAGGGTGAAATAATTATATAAATTATGTATGGTAATGTTAATCGCTATATCGGATGTCATAAATAACGAATTCGATTAGTACCATCCCCATACATGGAATTTGAAGAAAAGCATATAATATTCTTTTTAATATCTTCACATATCTATACTCTACTCGATGTGCACATGTTATGTCTGTCTGTATGTCGGTTACCCATACCTAGAGAGGGTACGTAGAGCTATGCAATTCGTAACACAGTAATGGCCATAAGATTTTAATTCCTGGGAAGATCGGATTGTGAATAGTTAAATGACGCGCATCCTTATCCGATATTTTGCGAGATAAAGCTATAGAAAAATTTTATGTTAGGTTTTTTGAGATTTCTAACACGTTTTGAAGGAATATCACTATCTAGCCTAACCAATAAGCTAAGGAAAATTATTTTCAGGATCGATTCCCAAGGTAAAATGGAAAGATAGTGTCAAACAAGCTAAAATTATGAGCAAAATATTAAAAAGATTTCCATTTCGGGCTTCGCCCTATCGAAAACATCATTCGTTTGTATAAATTCATCAAACGTTATAATATTTTAAATCTGGCATATATCGTTTTGCTATTTTGTAGCATGTCATATTGCCGTTTTCGATAATTTCCGTTTTCGATAATTTCAGGTATTGATCCATTCAAGACCATCTTGTTTACCCCCAAAAACATGTCATACTATATAGTTAGTCACTATATTCTAGTGGATACGTATGATTTCCTAATAATAGCACGGCCTTTCTTATCAACAAACACGTCATGAACAAATAACTTAATTTTGAAAACATTCGATGAAAATAACGTGATGAATTTTTCGATACCCATCATCACTGCCAATTATGAATGCATTTTGTGACGGAAGTTCACAGCAGTGTATTTGAAAAACAAGCTCGCACGACATGCGCACCGATATAATAGCCTGAAGCGAACGGGAATTTCCAAGTGAATGTTTATAATTTAGGCCTTGATAGACAGCAAATAGCGGTGACGGATATAGCTTCAAGTAATGATGGAACATGCTCATGTCCATGTATTCAGTAAAATATGAATGTGTGTACTATATTTAGTACATGAGTGTTTTTCGAGTGTGTTAATGGCCATACTCATTTTGCACCGTAAGTGTACCATTTTTTAGTTAAGATAAGAGTGACAGTTCAGGTCTAGATCATGTCGATGAATCAAAGTACTGTACACAACATGGTTTTTCTCATGCACATATCATATATTCCTAGCTTAGCTTTGGTCTGAGAACATGTTTCCACAGCTCCTAAGGCCGGCCCAGACGAGGGCAATGTTGATTAAATTTAAATCAACTCCAAACATTTGCAAAATTACTCATTCATTTTCGCGGGTATTAAGTACCTTATTCTATGTCACAAATCGGACCGATTAACTGAAGCTTTACAATTATTTTGTCGTAACGCTCTGCATTATTTCCGTTATATAAAGTGGTTGACCTAATTATACTGTATCTTAAAATGATACCGCACTTCTATTACTTTATGAGAAACGATTATCTCTTGTTATTGATGAAACCTTTCTAAGCCGCACTCGGGTTGCACTGATATCACGAAAGCGAAAACACTTACGGATGAAATTTCAGATACATTATAATGGCTGTTAAATTGCGTTACCTGTCCTTGTTGGCAAAGTACACAGGTCCGGTAAAATGAAACACGAAAATTGCTTCGTTATTCGAGACCGTTCGGTAATCCAATGTGCTTCGATAATCGTCAGATCCTGAAATCTTTCCAAGCGTCTCAATTTTCGCCCTTTTAAGTAAAGCGAAGAGCGTGACACGTAATTAGGACACTAGAACTAAGTGGGCAGTATAAGAAACCAACTCAGCTTACCCCCTTGTCCGCAGCAAAACCGTGAGAATAGAAAAGCCTACACCGATAAATAGGCCCATCGTGACGCCGAGGAGTACGACCGAAAACCATGTAACCATCCACGTCATTGCGTCGAGTCGACTCACTTTCCACAGTGGTTTCACCTGTGTTTCAGATTGAAGAAAACATATTTATATTACTAGTACGGGTACATAGATATAACCAATGGGAAACAGCCGGTCAGTAAAATTACAAAAGTTGCAGTTCCTGGATTGTTTTGAAATTAATGTTTTCCCTTATCTAACGAATAATTAGCTGCATATTTTTCGCTATCATTTTCATTTCATTCATTTTTCTATTATACGTGCTAGAATGTAATATAAATGATACTGATAAGCGCTAGCAGTGATGAAATGCCTTGCACATTCACGTGCTTTTAATCGCAAAGGAAATTAATAATTAGTAAATATATTGCCTACACGATATATAATTAAATTAGTTGGAGTGGAAGTAGCATAAATTGAGCAGTCATTGTCAAAGGCTATGTATGTACCGGTACCACAGTCTTGCGCACGCTTGTGGTGTCTTTCGTTAGAACACAATGCTAATTAAAAGCATGTAACCTTTAAATGAGTGAACTCATTATGCTTGCTTTGTAACACACACGGACACAAACCATATCGCCCGAACCTGCTGTAACAAAAATATCATAATCCGGATTATCGTTACCTCTTTCCATAACAGCAACAGCCTTTTGATATTAACAATAATGATAACTGCCAGCGTTGCTTGAGGCAACGATTCGAACACTGGGCCGACCCAAAGCAATATGCACAGTACGACGATCGAAGAAAACAGACCAGAAAGCTGAAACAAAATATCGGTAATGAGGACGATACCATACGATCCGATCCGTGTACGGTATTAATATTTACTCTGTAACCAGCCCGTTAATACAATTGTGTTTACAAAGGACAATAAGGCGGTGGGAATAAAGATTTTCAGTAGAACGATTTCCTACCATTGATTCTAATGTATATTGGGGTTTAATTGGACGTTTAGAATGCGAAAACCTGTGAAAAGTTTAATGGGGGTTTAAAGTTTATTGATTATTATATTACATGGTAATTTTTATAATTGGACATTGAAATATCGATCTGAATAAAGAGAATATACAGGGATGCAATTTTTATTTATACGTTATGATTTTCACGTGGTTTAGATATTATTTCTGGCATATACCAAAGAAATCGAATATGAAACAAGGGTGCTTAAAACTTTAACCAAGCAATTGCCACACGTGCATAATTTCTCTCAAAATATTGTCGTCTGCTGCTAAAACTTGCGATATTTATACTCAGATGAGATAGGTTTGGAATTTGTTATGTCTACAAATATTAAGTTCAAGCTGTGTTGAAGGGACTAAAAATTTGTAATTTTGTTTAATAAATGTACAAAATGTTGTATGATAAAGGATTTTGGACATAGAAGCATCAATAAACTTTTGGTATGCAAGTCTTCGTGACAATACTGTGGAACTCCTACCGCTAACAACGTCTTCGCCACCCTCCATATCGCCATCCCCGGGCAATATATATCGATGGTAAGATAACAAACCGCAAATAATCCAAGGCATAATAGGCTCAAGCTAATGTGAAAGGAATTACAATCTTACTGATGGATATCCGAAAACCACATAATGGGCCATGTCATATTTGTTAACCAAGTCAATTTTCTCTGGCTTACCGCATCAAAATGAAAGAAGATCAATCAGCCCGGGGCTAAGTCAAACACGGATGGCGTTGCTGAGGGATAGCGAACTAAATAATAATAAAAAACATCGTAGATATTTTGACGTTTTACCTGTGTTTTCGCGCCAACTTCGTCGCTAATGACTGATCGGGAAAGAGACGACGCGCTTGGAAAGCAGGAAAAGAAAGCTCCGAAAATGTTGCACACACCAAGAGCAAGAAGTTCCTAAAAGTACACATAATACAAAAATTATTTTATATTTGACTTATTATATATTTAAAGAGGCGTGGTTGCCTCAAAGCCAAACCATACACATTGGGAAGGCTGAGACTGTAAATAGAGACTTGGATCCGCGGGAAGGCTGGATTGAATGTATGGATAAAATATATAAATGTATGTTTTGTTTGAAAATATCTTCAAACCCTTTTAATACGTTCAATGCAAAGGTGACTTGCAAGAGATAACATTTGTTTGTCTTTATATTCACGAGAGTTATTTTTAATTTCGGGTGGAACTTGGCAAATACACTTTACCTGATTAGAGTCAATTTCGTAAGCATGTTTCGTCGCAAACATCTGACAGAGAGAAATTTCGACCGCGAATGCTACGATCGTCACCGGAATAGCATCAACGAAAATGAGAGAGATGTCGCTAGCTTTCGGTAAACTGGTCACAATTCTGCAAGAAAACATTGTTGTTTATTGCGATCATGGATAAGAATTAATTTGAGTATGTGAAAAAGGACATTTTTTATTCGTTTTATTGAACAAACACGAAGTGTGATATTCACTGCGCAATAATTTCCTCCAATTTTGTAATAAAAATACATTATTTAAATTTCCGTGAATTTTTGAGCTACATTTTGCGGTGATTATTTCGAACTTCTGCGCTAAAACCTGACACCCTGACAGGCATTGTATTGGGAATCCGTTAAAATTTACCCAGTCGGGATGTCTCCGACGACTACAACGTCGTGGTTGTCTTCAAAATGGCCGTAGTAAGAAGCGATCGTCGAAAATATAACTAGGAACAATTCCCAAGGAATAGGAACCGGCATTTTTCGACGAAATCGCACGTTCAATTCCTGTGAAAAAAATTTGAATATCAGGCTATAATTTTTTTATCGTAATGATAATCATGATAGAATTCAGGGCTTTGTATGCCATATCAACAGTTCGAGCCGTTTCCCGGGGTCACTAGAAATCAAATGGAAATTTTATCGATTTAACTATTCCCTTTTTATACTTGGCATTTGACCCTTGACCTTGTGTCAAGTTGTACATGCTGACAACTTGCTTTGTATATTGTGGGTTCAGATTATCAATGATAAATAACTCGGTATTGTGCAGATAAACAGTTCACGTATTTCTCACAGAATGTTATCGGAAAATAATAGGAGTAATCGGTAATAAAGTTGTGTTGATTGTATTGTATACAAATAAAACATGCTGATAGCTAGGCTGTGCATTGTACGCAGATAATTCATTTGAAATTTCTAAGTACAATCTGTGGTGACAGTATTTTGCCTGACATTCTTATTCTTAAGTTGCCGGTACTAGGACTGTGATAAGAAAAAAGTCGGACCTCCCTTGTCGCTATGCGTTAAAATTAGTTACAGTCTGCGTTTAATGACAGTGACATAACATTGACGATAATTCCAGAGACAATAACGACAGCTTCGTGCCAACACAACAACACCGTGTTTCTCGCACGATTCCGCGGGGCACACTTCGCGTGATTTTTCGGCGTCTCCCAAAAATCGTAAAAACAAACTACACATCCTGAAAACATGACCGTGATCGTGGCCATGCTTTTAAAATCATTGTGTAGAATGACGGGTATGTGAATAGAAGCAAGTACGGTACCTTTCCAACAAGCAGTAAAACAGTGCAACAAAGAGAAACGACGAAAGTTCCCCAATTGATACTCGCAATATTTGTGAAAAGTTCGATGTATTTCTGTCGAAAAAGAACACAGTATTATTTGCTTGATCGTTAGAAATAGTAACCTTTCGAATGAAGTAAAAATGAACTCACGTAAACCAATTCTAGTGGCCCTGTGTATCGAGAAACATTAATACCAAAGAGCTTCGGAATTTGCGAAGTGATAACGTGGATCGAGGCACCACTCACGAAGCCTGACACCAAGCTCTCCGATAAGAAGACGGTAATGATGCCCAGTTGAAAAAGATACATGAGAACCTGCGAAGCGAGAACGAAAAAAAATAAATTGAAAAAAATGCTGCATCACTGTCAAGAATCTATGGAGAAGCGAAAACATCGATTACTCATGCGGCGATAAGATAAAATCATTTTCGATTTCGAAATATTACACTGATATGCGTAAAAAGATGATAGTTTCAAAACAGGTACTCAAATCTGTTTTTTACGTGGGAAGCATCCGGTCTTCGAAATGCTGAGAGATATTTTAGTCGTCTTATGTTTTGAAATAATGCGCAACTCATTGTTTGCAATCTAGCGGTTACTGCATGTGATAAAATATGTTTTTGTAAACAGAAAAACTATTAATATGTTATATGATCATATGATATCGAGTTCACAGATTACTCATGTTATGTAAGTTCATTTATTTATAGTGGATAACTGTATTGAACTATGCTGTGTAAACTTTTCGCAGTTATATGAGATTTCCGTTGAAAAAAAGATTCAACTTTCTTCGTCGCGGTTTCACTTTTCAACGGGCGAATAGAGTGACCAGTGACGTAGAATAAATCTTTTTTTTTGCTGTGGTTCCGTGAAATCATTCTTTGCAACTCCCAATAATCATTATAGAAACAAGTATTC
>QXVX01006297.1:0-26354 GCA_013436065.1 Halocynthia aurantium
TTCATATTTTATTCTATTACCTAATTCTAGTACCTAATTTGTTGGTTTGTGGCCCGCGTCGTCAATAAAGTTCAAAAAGTGGCCCATGACATATTTTGAGTTGGAGCCCCCTGATCTAGATGCATAAAAAAGCTAAATAGAGATATTTCTAAAACGGAAACAAGAGAATAATTACTTAATGCATTGCATGCATTGCGTGTTTATGTAAATTTATCATATGCCAGCATACAAATGTACTATTACAAATCAAACGTAAAAAATGGCTTAATTTCTGGTGGTCGCAAAAGTGCAGATTTGGCAATCCTGGAATGGTACCAACAACGGAATATGGTCATTTGATTCTCGTAAGAAATAATGACAGTGGCAAAAGAAAAAAATTGAAGGAATACAAACATTTTTGTCTTCGAATAATTTACATGATTACGAAAATATGTTTATTATGTAGTGTAGATATTGTATTTGACGCCGACCTTAATATCTGGCATATTTTCGAGAGTTGTTAGACAATGTTATATTGACTTCCCCATACACACACATATCATAACGTGTGTGTGTGAAATCTATTTGAAATATAATCCTCCACTCTATGTCTTCGACGATTCAAGGCATGAAGCACCTTCCCTGTAAGTAAAAAAATTTGATGTATTAGCGTGTGAAAAAGGCTAACTATCTAACTAACTATCCGTTATGTTTTTTTTCCGCTTTTTTGTTGCATTTTATTTCATAATAACTTATTTGAACTTACTTGAACTGTTATCTTAATACAGTACCTAATACTTTTTTAAGGGTTTCCCGTCTTCCTAGGTAGCATTGAAACACACCATGGTACCTCACTGCATAGTTTTGAGTATCATTATAATAGGACATACCGGAGTTTACCAGGGCGATAATTCTCAACAAAAAAGGTATTAGGTATGCAAATGACTGCACATGAGCTTATCAATGTGAAATGGCTTGAACAGAAATTGTACACAATGTATTTTTCAATTTTGATTTAATTGTGTATCCATTCAACATGCCGTATGTTAACCTGCACAAACCTGTACCCCTTTACTAGAGCAAAATACTCATATACCGATAATTTTGCGACGGTATGAAATCCCCTAAAAACTTGAATTTCGATTTATACTAGCAATGTTGAGAACTCTCCAATATAAAAAGTTAGTAGACTCATGCCATTAATTTGAAAATATACACCACACTTACATGCACTATTGTAATTTAGTTACCGTTAGTTGGCGCAAGTAAGCCTTATTCTGTGTTATTCAATGGATAAGCCAGGGCTTTGGCTTAAATGGTACACTAATTAGTACCAAATCAGTGCTCACGTGTTGCCTTGGAAGCTGACAATTTCTATGCAGTTGTAAAGTAGCATAGACACTCATATTCCTATCACTTCTTGCGCATCGAATGCACACGATTGCCTGGCAAACGTTGCAGTCTATGTATCGTTCGTTGAACATGACATTTCGTGTGCACAAAGAGCAGTTCGGTGTGGATGAAAATGCCTTCTGAAGTACATGAAAATGATTATATATATCAGGTAGACTTACGGAATATAAATTGAAGTGAGAATGATTCTTTCTGCTGTTTCTGTATAGCTATTCTATCATCGGTCTACTCCCTTTTTTTGTTCAGAGGCTGAGTGAGTGAGTGAGTGAGTGAGTGAGTGAGTGAGTGAGTGAGTGAGTGAGTGAGTGAGTGAGTGAGAGCTCTCCTCAAATTTGAATATAGACCAATTTCTAAGGTGCTTTGAGGTAATATTAAATGGGTATTGGGGGCGTTAGAATCCTAATCATAAGGTATCGACTTCAGAATCATCTCGCCCTCGGTACGGAGACCTGATAAGAAGGTAAGAAGACCTGCATCAACACGACATCCGGCATCAACGTCCACTGACCCCTTTCACCCAGCAAATGCCCATGGCTATATTGCCCATGCTAATTGTTATGATTTTTATTTTCAATCATCTTAGTTTGACTGATAGGTTGGATCATCGGGCTTATCAAGCGATGGAGCTAGAGAGCTAAGTGCAGAAGTGAAGTATCATCCACCCTTTTTGTGTGATGAATTACATTATGCATTTATTAGGCAAAAGCATGCTCTCCTAACAGTAGTGTGAGTTCTACGCCGAAAGTACAACAACAACAAATGGACACTTCCTTTTCACTTGTCATCTGAAAATACATGAAAATCTCTTTATATCGATTGCAAAAACGTTTTTTTTTATTACCTGTGGAAGATCATTTCCAGGTTGATGTACATACTGTTCCATCTCTGGAAAAGGCCTAGCCTCGTTTTTTGCTATGCTGCTCCCAGAAACCTGTAAATATTTTAAATGCAGTACAATAAAGCCTTGCTAAGTAGCTATTTGACAAGCGATTATTTGTGAGTATTTGATTGCACTTTTTGACAACGTTGGGGTCACTACAGTGATAGTGGACACCTCCAACGAGGTTCATCATCACCCCTTTATTTCAAGAATGGAAAAGCCTAATATAATTTAGATTACAGCCCACAAGTATAAATTACATTTAACTTACCACGGTAATAAGCTCGGATTCACCTGCCTCTTCAATGACCCTGAAATATTGATTGAAATTATTATAGATTGCCATCGATTGTCCGGAATCGTTTAATCCGGCATGGTTTTCGTCTGGGTACAAGTATTCTTACCGTTCCAAAATCTACTGCGAATATGGGAAATCGCGGATACTAGCGAGCGTACTATATAGCGTGATTTTTGTGTATGGTTCATTACCTCAGCATCTAATAGTTTAAAATACCGATCAGCTCGATTTGTTCGGCTCCAGCAAATTCATTAGCGAAGGAAATGTATAATATGCCTGTAACACATTCTAGGACATCAATACTTAGCTCACGTTGCAATTACATTCATAGAAAGATTATGCTGTGTTAGATATTCGCTGACTCAATTGAACCATGTCGAAATACATAATCATTGCCATTCCCACCTGCAATTCTTCCGATCCATTTCTCTCGAAGTACTGTTGGCAATTAACCAATTTATAAGACAAAGTATTAAATAAATTTCTTCCGTAGTTATTTATTGTCTGAGAAGTATAAAATGGTTAAATATCTATTCTAAATATTGAATCTCAATGATGTATATAACTTAGTGCGCATTTAGTAACATTCTTATTCGACTGATCCGTCACAGAATGAAGTATGCTGTATATATATGCGAAAAGGGAATTTTCTTTCCTCTTTCGTGTTGATGTTCTCTCGCCCGTGTAACGTTTTAACTCGTAAATGTCAGATTTAAATACGTATGGCGCGAAAAAATCACATTTTCAAATTTCCCTATACATTCCCCATTATAAAACCCCGCTAAATACATCCAGCCACCGCTTAATACATCCACTTTCGATTCCCCATGAAGGCAAATTGTTTTTTACCGTGTACAAATAATGGCCTAAAATGAACGAAAATATATGGCTTATAATGAACGAAAATACTAGCTTTACTGTGATGAAACAATAGTTGTAGGGACTGCGGGTTGATGTTGCGAAACGATTGAAGCTTGACTGTCCCGTGTACTTACGTTCGTGCTTTATTATGATGAGAACAAAGAACAAATATGACTGACAAGTCTATCAAGCAAACTTAAGATTACATCGGACATACCACTTAATTCCGCTGGCAACACACATGTGACATGAAAACAGAAATTCAAATTAACAGGATTCCAGAAAACTCCCTATTCCGCTGGACGGTAATTTCATCCGTCACAATACGGATTGTACTGGCGTAGAATATAATGTAACACAACTGCACTGATATGTAGACATTGGTTAATACAACCACCGCTTATTACATCTAAAATCGCCTGGTCCGAGGTGGATGTATTAACCGATGTCGACTTTATATTGTATTATAACAGTACAGTGGAACCCCGATAAGCCGATCACCCACGGGACGCAGTCAAGTGGTCGCGTTAGCGGGGCGGTCGCGTTATTGAAACAGATTGCAGTGCATTACAATACACAAAAAAATATCCGGGACCGCGGTAAAGTGGTCGTGATACCGATCACATAAAAAAAAGATAAGAAAAGATCACATATGCGAATGAAAAAGATTGCGTGGACGCAATGTCAATAAAGAGTTAAATATTAATAGAATTTTTCAACTGCAAGTGTAAGTGCGATTATTTACAATCTCTTTTTACTGTTCTCTCGCTCAGAGCAACCGCAAAATCGTCATTTTGGTGTTTTTATACAGTAAATAGAAGGCTGCCTTTTTCTTTTTTTTGATTATTTACTAGTATTAGTGCCAGTAACGACGTACATTGCAACAGTATCTATCTAGTAATGTGGAATTGCTCACAATACAGTACAGTTCCTTAAATCCTACCTTCTGTGACGGTAACTCGAATAAGAATGCCAATACAGTACTCCCTCACCTATAGCGGTTAGTGCGTTCCAAAGCCTCCCGCGATGGGTGAAACTCCGCGAAGTATAAACCACATGTATATTTAATTATTTGGATATATTTAAAGGTATTTTAAACCATTATAAATCATTCACACACCCTTATTTATCTTATTAACCTTCCCCACAATCATTTGACCTGTTATTTGAAATTTGAATTTTTTTCAGAGGTTAAACATAGTAGTACAGTACTGTACGACACGGCATTTATCATGAAATAAAATACATACAATATTAGATTAAAATGCATACAATACAATATTATATAAAATCCGCAATTTAGTGAATCTGCGATTAGTGAACAGCTATATCGCGAGGGACAACTGTAGATGCGCACGAAGTTATATATATAGATGCAATATTTAATTTGCATTGGGCCAGACAGGAGTTTGCTTAATGGTCCATGAGCATGAAACTTGTGGGAAGTGAGTGTGCGGTTAAAATTTGAGTTACTCCTTTGGTGTACAATAGTTGACTACTCTGATACTGAATAAACTAGAATTGTACACAATTATGCCCANACAGGAAGCGTTCACGTGAGTGCATCGGGCACGTATACAATTCCAGCAGGTTTACTATTAAATATATAAGACCCATCATTCACTTGTAGAAGCTCCGGCACGCTCCGGCAGTACTACACCACTGATTGTAAGTCAATTGAAAGACATATCAATAGACAGAAGCGCAAAAGGGAGTATTGTTTTCCTTACCATGATAAACGCGACTGTGTCAGTTACGGTGTACAATGCACCAGTATCTTTATACTAATGTAGAATTTCTCCACAAAAAAAAGGGATTGAAATTACGCTATTCAAAAGGAGTCGCATACTATAGTAAACGAATTATTGTGGTTGCAAAGGTGTTTCAAAATAAAATTGAGTTTGAATTTTGACTTTGACTGTGATATCATTTCTGGCGATGAAAAATCGGTATTTTTTAAGGAACTACATTACCCCCTCTTGTGATTCGCGATATAACCGCTAGGTGGAACATGAGAGATGGAGCAGGGTCAAAGGAAGCGATACGAAAAAAGAAACAGGGAAAAAAGTTTCATTTTTTTTCGCTTTTATTTTCGACAATGTGCGAATGAAGGAAGGACGATATATATATCCAGCACATACAATTATCAGCGTGGTTCCCTAAAGCCTTCATTCTGTGATGGATCAGTCGAATAAGAATGCCAATATATCGAACTAAGTTATATATTGAGATTCAATATTCAATTTACCAGAATGGAGTTTGCTTAATGCCTCATGAGCATGAAATGTGTGCGAAGTGAGTGTGCGGTAAAATTAGGTGACTCCGTGGCATGCGTCAAACCGTATTAGTGTGCGAGGCTGACTACTACCGATACTGAATAAATAACGAGAGAGAAGGAGGTGTTAGCAAAGTAAAAGGAACTGTTCGATTTTTTCTCTGTTAGAAAAAAGAGTGTGCGGAATGTCTCGCCCCTATCGGGGTATTATCAGGTCTATAGAGAGAGGGTATGTAGGCCTATAGAGAGAAATAGTTACCAATAGCAAGAAAGTGAAGAACAAGAGATGCTTGGCTAACATGTTTGATTGTGTATACATTAGTTAGATGTAAATTGTAACTTACCTTTCGCTCCTCACCTTTTTCCAATCTCAGAAAAATTCCAGTATAAAATATATCGAAATTAGATCCGAATAATGCTAATAAATATAGCATATTGAGTACCATTTGAGCTACACAGTCGACTCGTATTGTTTTAAAGAATTATGTACGGTTTACGTAGCCTAAATATAGAAGTAAAATACAGAACATGAACCACGATATAGTCACGGAAACGCAGTCTTAGGCTTCAGTGTCTTTCGTTACTGTTGCTTAGGGGTGTGTCGGCTCGCATATTTCTGAAATCGAATTAATTTGAAATTTGCTTTCCAAAATCTCTTTTACATGAAATACAATATTGTTACCATAATGAATGGATGCGATTATCTATTTTGATTGTGTGGTTAATGAATGTATACAGTATTATATACTGTAATAAGTATAGGAAACCATTCTCAGTCCTCTGTTAAATAGTAGTCGTGAAGTGGCGCTAACAAGTCGTAATATCTGGCGCCTCGTGTGGTCAAGAATTTGAACGTCTGCCGCAAAAATAAACGTTACTTAAATTTAGTTCAGCTCAGTATCCTATGAGATGGTTCATGTTGTAGCAATACGATTAGTAGTATAACTTGGTGATAGTAACGTATGGTATTGTGGAGTACAAAAAGGCAAGTGCTAGAAAATTTCCTTTTATCACGTGACAGTTATAGTTAAAGAATTTCATCCACACGTATTACGGACTAGTGGTGGAAATAGGTTTTGGATCTAGGAATTATTTGTTATATGGTAAATTTCGGGGCCTTTGAGTCTATATGCATTGGGTAGGACCAGTGACGCAATCCGATTTCAATTCAGTAAAGATTGTTGATTTTCATCCTTGATAACGACTCGATTTTACGATTTCCGCTTCCAAATCAATTGATCGTGACCACTACGCGAAAATCTCATATTTTATATATATATATATATATATATATATTGGAGATTACCGGACCAATAATTCGAATAATTGGGTATGGGGACTGCAAATATTTTTTTAAAATTAACGCCAATGTGCTTATAGACGGGAAACGAGCAGTAAATGTACACGATATACAGTAGTGTATTTTCATCTATATTAAAATATTCGTAGATTACAATGCCAACAGCTGCTTTCTTTCATGAACTATTACCTGAAGGATTAATATCCGTGGTTTTATTGTGCATTTGAAATTTGTCTTTTTTGAATTATTTTAACTTATTTTCTTCGTTTTATTGAAGCTTACTAGTAGCACCAATTATTTGATGTTTTAAGATCACATTTTATTTCCCTATATTATTGAATTGAAATTTTGTGACATAATTGCACGTAACATGGTAATACGCATGAGAGAGTACAGTATTTTAAACCCTGCTGTTTGTCTGAGCCTCCTGGCAGGGATGGGCTGTACTAAATCTTTATTTTGTTCGGACTTCATGCCGCTGAATATTTCCCTGTTACTTTCTTCAGACTAGTAATTTGGTCATAGACGCATTATGCTTTCGGTTCTATACAGTCTTATCACTAGCCTTATACATGTACTGTACCTAGATGGAAGTTCTATACACTAGACGTGCATACATGAGCATATCTACGGTAATGTAGGTCGGTTTCAGCGCAAAGTAACATATCTAATATTGGTAAAACTACAATCCTGAAATAATCTGTTTTATTTTTCCTCTCCAACCCATATTCTTATCGCAACCAACCTCAGTTCCTGAAACCATGCTAAATTGTACAAACATTCTAGGAACGAAAAATATTATTTTCCAACAGTAATTATCAATTAAATTTCAATTCTACTAAGCGTTGAACAGGAACGCACAATTCTACCTCAATTAGCTCAATGCCTATTTTACAAGGTATAGTACTATATATACTGCAGCCCAGACGAGGGTGTTTTTCGGTTGTTCCCCAGTCGTGTTAGTTTTGTTATGGCGCGAGTTAATAAGTAATTATTGCGCGAGTTTAATAGGTAAATAATGCTAAAAGAAATTTGAGCTTGTGATAAACTTTCAGTACATCGCATGTTCCTTTACTCTAACATTTCACTCGTGAGATTGCTCACTACTGTCATCCTCCGGTATTTTTGTCGTTGTAGTTAGCATTAGAGGACTCAAGCAAGTTGAGCTAATATCATCTTTTAGCAGTTCGAGGGTCTGTTAGGTATTAGCCTGTAATAGCTAAATACCACTGTACCATACTTCAACCGAGGTTATCCTGCTTGCACTCGTCATATCGAAAATGATACGCGACATTGAAAGCGTAAAACCTCTATAACTCAATATCGCAAGGAAGGGTTGAATAAGAGGTATTCCTTATAAGCTGACCTTTTTGAGTGCGGCCGACACGAAGTGCGGAGATAACCCTCGTAGCAGTACTGTAGAGCGGTATTTAGTATTTAGCTAGTGCATGTGCATGTACTGCTCAAAATAAGGAGGTAATTTCTAATTCGTCCCGCTCCCATTTTATTTGATGAGCCGGGATCCGCTGTTATTACACATTTTGATCGAAGTTTTGCTTCAAACCACTGTTGCGTTCCCTTTATGGGACGTTTTAATACAGTAGAGTCGCTTTAATCGGTCTCAAGCCGTTAGATCAGTGGTTCTTAACAGGGGTTCGTTCGATGAGTCAGTCTCAGGGGTTAGGCAGAGGTCAAGAATTCCAAGATTATTTTCAACAATACCATTTTTGGCAAGAAAAAACATTCGTCAATGTTCTTTGAACACAGTGATTTTGTGTGCAACTGATGCATGGTTCATTTTGTGCACTAATTAAATATATACCCCTGTTTTAAAGAAATAATATTTCGTTTTCCAATAACGAAGGGTTCGGTGAATGTACTGATGAAGCTTACAGGGTCCGGTACCTCAAATAAGGTTAAGAACAACTACAGTTACGCGTTTGAAGAAAATAAAATAGAATAATACTCATTGCGTATTCTACAGGTACTCCTTACTTCCTGGTTCCGGTCGAACGATCCGGTCTAGAAACTAATTGGTCGGTAAACGAACTGCTCATTTAACGACTAGGATACGCTCTAGCGACCGGCGAGTTTTTTTAATGTTCTCTGACGTATGATATACTCTATTATCTGAATTATCGGAATAACGAAATTCGTATAAGAATAATGCTGAGAAGCGGTCGTAGTTGCCTGTCGTGAGAACGGTCGTTAAGAAAGAAATACAGTACGTACTTGTATTCTAGATTGCCACCAGTCTTGAATACTCTTTGTCATCACAAGGTGGCAATAAATCTGTAGATAATGTCACACTCATGTCGCTAGAGAGAAAGCTATGAAAGTTACTATGGAAACGAGCTACTCGACGCCACATCTGCACTTTTGCGTCTGGGTTTGTTTATCATTTGCTCTTTGACTGGAAAATCGCGGGTTACGCATTTTGGGCTACTTTTAATCTCGTCTTTTCAGCATTCATTTATCCTTATTATCTTACGATTTATTCAGGATATTTTCGAACCCAGTTGCCTTTGCGCTAATTTTAGGAAACGGTACTACGGTAGTCATTTTACTACGCAAGTGTGTTTCAGGTTGTTCAGGTTGCTTTAAGTAATTTGTTTTGCATTAGTGGTGGATGAAAAATTTCGAAGGCTTGTTCAAGTACATCTTGAGGACAAATTTCACTAATTTGATTAAGTTGAGGCACAAGCTTAATAGTGTGGTTCCTCCCATCCCAAAAAGTTTAAGAAGTGTAAGGACATCTGAACTAAAAAAACAAAAGATGAACCATAAAAAACTTACACAGTGCTAGGTACGTGAGGGCAAGTTCAGTGACCCGAGGTTAGGATAGATTTGGTGGGGTTAGGGGTCAGTCCGTACATTATACCCACATACATACAGTTAAGTGTTAGTGTTGGAGGTGTCGTGTGGTTATACTTTAAATCAAGTATTAGTGGATGTGATCTGGTTATTTTGATCCGCTATAAACTTCATGTTCCATTGTACACAAACGTATATACAGTATATATATTTATATTAGCAACTTCAAAAGCTGTCGCTAGGTAGCGCTAGAGAATAATTGAGAATTGGGGTACGTGAGCAGCCGGTTTATTAAAGTTAGAATGGATTGGTCCCGGGTTACTGACCTATAAATGATCCAATCACTCTAAAATTAGCACATATGAAACTTAATATATAAACCAACATTCCCTAAAAAATTGGGTTGATTGATTCAAGTTAACTCCGAAAAATCTATTCCGAAACTCGAATACCTATTCGGGGTCCGGCGGTAACGGGGTGGCCCCGCGTTGAACAACCCCTAATAACTCGCGGACCAATGGCCGTCTCACTATATATGAAACGCAATTGAATGCAGAATTTTAAAACGAATCCATAAATATAAGTCTCATATCCAAAGCTAATTGGCGGGGGCTGCAGTGCGCTTTTCACGTAATCGCTCAAATATACGTACATATATATTTGAATGTACTTGGCTGTAGTTATTACAAAATTTACTCAACGAACCCTTATAACTCGCAAACCAATTGCCGTCCCACTATATACGACACAACAATGAATTCATTCAGAATTTCATAGCGAATCCATACATATAAGTCTCATATACACAGAAAACTAACGGAAGCCATCATCTTCTTTTAGGTTACCGCTTCAGGTAATAGGAAACGGCCATTGGGCGAAATTTTAACGAAAAAACCTTATAATAATATATAGTTTGATATTTTGGCACTGTTTTCAAGGTAATGCGTTGCAATCGGTGCAATGAAATACGGTGAAAACGTTGTCCATAGGATCCTTATTTTATTTCTCCGATGGCAACACATTGCCTGGAAAACAGTGGCAAAATATTGAACTATTTCAATCGGTAATAGACGTGATCTAGCCGCAGTTTTCTGGAAAATAGTGGCAAAATATTGAACTATTTCAATCGGGTAATAGACGTGATCTAGCCGCAGTTTTAAATTCCGATAGGAAGTGAAAAAGATTCCCGTCACGTAATACATAAAGCTGCGTGTGAAATCACTGGTAACGACACGAGAAAAACAAAGAGGAGATGAATCGCAGAAACCATTCTAAGAAGCGGCAGGCTATTCGTGTTCAACCCCTTTCTATAATATAACAAAGCATGAATTCACACAGATATCATTGAGCGTAATGACGTAATGCAAAACGGTAACTATGAGATAAGATATAAGGACGAACAGCGGTTCAATAAGCATTCACTAAGATCAAACTAGGCTCTCGATTCATTTTAAATTACATACATTATTTCATGAGACATACATGTATGGATTCGTTATGAAATTCTACGTTCATTGGTGTATCATATATATAGGGACAGCAATTGTATTGCGAGTTATAAGAGTTTGTTTTGTTAAATTTCGCTCAATTAAGGGTTTAGTTTCTCGGGATGGTGACTTTAAAAAGGGATTACGGCCCCTGTTAGTTTGCTGTGCATATTAGACTTATATGTATGGATTCGTTATAAAATTCTGCATTTATTGAAGGGTAGCGGGACAGCAGTTGTATCGCGAGTTATTGGGGGTAGTTCAACGCATGAACACTCGTTCCGGTCGTTAGTTATACATGCCTCGTTTATACATACTAACTAATAATAAAGGTCCTTACGCTCCCGTATCAAAAGTTCGTTTGAGTTTGGGTTTTAAAGGTTAGGTTTTGTGTATCACAATCACAAAATCACCAAAATTCCCCATAGCTTCCCATAGTACGCCAGTCGTAAAGACGTTTGATGAGCGACAAGAATACTGTAAGTAAAAATTATAACTTATGACACAATCATATGCTCAAGATAAACTTTCTTCAAAATATTCGTATTAAATTCTTAACATAATGTATTAAATCCAGTGTACTGTATATTGAGGGGTTTTTTTTCACAGCCTTTCGAAGTATTCAGCATGAGTTACAGATAGGCGGAATATGCCCGAGAAATGTCGGCTGAAAACTACCGTCTCGAGATTATTTTTGGTACCACCACTTGAGAAAGCGGTCCTTGAGCTACCAATCTATGAATTAGTCGATTTTGGGTAACACTCGTATCATGAAATATTCAAGATATAGCTGGAAGTTTCAAACCACTGAACACTTACCACTGGTAGTAGTGCTATTATCAAACATGATTTTTGGTATGGTTCAATTCATTATGTATACAGTATTCTATAACGTCCCTTAAAGCTGTTTTTTAGAATCATACCTCTGACCAATCCGTCCTTTCATTAACCGGTTTTCCCCGGGCATAGTCAAACAGGCCTACTACCCCTGGTCGTCACGTTCCTATTATTTAGTGTCTTCAAGGGTTTAAATCTAGGTGATGGGATGTCGTTGTAACTCAGCGAGGGTCCTCCATTCCTCCGTAGCCATCTATTTCTACTGAGGAACTGTCCATGAGAGTTTATGTCAGGGTGTCGGGTCCATGCTATTCCCCCGAGAAGGTTCCTCATTCATAATTTGCCCTTCTCTGCAGCCATTGAGCTCGAATTTTCTTAACAGTTTGACAATCTGTGACAAAATCTGTAATTTATTTCATTTAATTTGACATCCGGAATTAAATGAACCTTTGATCCTTTGAATTGACAGTGTTATTCTTTTTTGGTGGCATTATCAATTTAGGAAAGCGCACTAGTGCGAATATAACTAACACTACATTTTTGCATCAGACAAACACCTGTTTGCAGTTTAAGGTTTATGTGTGTAATGTATTGCAATTGCTGCAGTTTAAGCTGTATACTACTAAATTTTAACTAAAAACTTTAGGGTATCTGCGACTGCTTTGACGGCACCAAAAGGGGTCCGCCAAGACAAAACGGTTGAGAACCACTGGACTCTAGATCTTTATACAATGTAACAACTGGTCAATGGCAATTCTGGCAGATCTAACTCTATAATATTTACCCTGCATTACCAGGAAATTACAGTGTTAGGATTTTATATTGAAAAAGCTGTCTAGATGTTATTCAGGAGCTTGTGGAATGGTATTATCTGTGGTCACTGATAAGATGATGATGGACTTAAGAGGTTACTATAACCTCGTAGCAGGTCACCATCATTGCTGCAGTGACTCCGGCGTTGCCTGGAACCCCATTTAACAGCTGGGTCGCCGGTGTCGAATGTACGGCTTTCAATTTTAGACAGTAGTTCAATGTAAATTTTTCATTTATCAATCTCTATTTTCTTGTTAATTGCAGGTTACTCTCTATTGTATGTTATGTATGGTGTAAACTATCCAATAGTAATAGGTGAAAGTGATTGTGTCAAATGTTGGTATTGCAATGGAGAATTTGGAATATCATGAACTTCCGTGGATGGAACATGCAAAATGGTTTCCGGAGTGATAGTTTGTTCTTCAAAAACATTGAATGAGATCTCCGTCAACCCTTCAAGAGCAAGCAGTAATGGATTAGTTCTGGGGTATATGGAGAATATCTTCGCAACTCATCCTCCCTGGTACAATTGAATCACAGGTAATATTATATACATATTCATTATTTCATTGTTTAGTCATAGAAAAACATGCCCATCAACTGAAAATTTAAGTGTGTATCATTTACTTTTATTAATGAGATGATGAAGCAGTTTTATGGATACTTTCTTGTTTTCCATTACTAGATAATTTGAAAAAAACCATTGACTTATGGCTGGGGAGTCAAAGTCGAGGACTGAAAGTTGGAGAAATTTTTGGGTACTGGAGTTAGAGTAATTTTAAATACTAGGGTTGTGGTAACATTATCCAAAACTCTCGCTTTTACTTCTGTTAAATTGTCACATAATTACAATCATCATTTTACTTATTTTCTCCACATCACATTCCTATTTCACATCAACATTCTTAATTGCATTTGATTTAGCCTGTTGCATAGATCAGTGCATCCTAAACTTTAAAACTTTAAGCACTTTAAGTAGTGGTGTTTAAGCAGAGTACACAACTCAGTTAAGATTCAGGTTTTGCGCTAGTTTCAATAATTGCTTTTCGAAAGTCAGAAAAAGTACAATTCATGAAGAAGTAATACTTTGTTTAAAATTGGTGTATTCTGTGTGACCCCTAAAACTCGTCTTTGCCCCTTGAGTTTGGGAAGCCATGGCATAGATGAAGTAATTCTGTTGTAAATTTCCCCTCATTTTCTTCACTAGCCTTTTATAGTTTTATAGCCTTTTGATAAAAGTATGTTACTTAATTTTGATAACTTCTTTAATAAACAATTTTGAAAAATCAAAACAGTATAGCTCTAGCCAAGCCTACTGCCTGGACCGAAAAAAAGCATGTTCCCAAAAACATCCTACAACACCAAAAAATAAAATATTAGGAAAATCATTTATTTAAGCGAGAAAGATCAAATCACTTAGACCATTCTAAGAAGCGGCAGGCTATTCGTGTTCAACCCCTTTTAATAATATAACAAAGCATAAATTCTTCACATACCGGTAGATATCATTGAGCGTGATGATGTGATGCGAGCGGTAACTAGGGTATAAGTTATAAGGCCGAACAGCGGTTCAATAAGCATTCGCTAAGATCAAACTAGGCTCTCGATTCATTTTAAATTACATACATTATCTCATGAGACATACATGTATGGATGGATTCGTTATGAAATTCTACGTTCATTGGTGTATCATATATAGAGGGACAGCAATTGTATTGCGAGTTATAAGAGTTTGTTTTGTAAAATTTTTCTCAATTAAGGGTTTAATTTCTCGGGGTGGTGACTTTAAAAAGGGATTACGTCCCCCGTTAGTTTGCTGTGCATATTAGACTTATATGTATGGATTCGTTATAAAATTCTGCATTTATTGAAGGGTAATATATAGCGGGACAGCGGTTGTATCGCGAGTTATTGGGGGTAGTTCAACGCATGGTACTCATTCCGGTCGTTGGTTATACATCCCTCGTTTATACATACTAACTGTAATGAACTAATAAATTAGGTCCTTACGCTCCTGTAATAAAAGTTCGTTCGAGTTTGGGTTTTAAAGATTAGGTTTGGTGTATCACAATCACAAAATCACCAAAATTCCCCATAGCTTCCCAGAGCACGCCAGTCATAAAGACGTTTGATGCGCGACAAGAATAAGTAAAAATTCTGACACAATCATATGCACAAGATAAACTTTATATCAAAATATTCGGATTAAACTCTTAACATAATGTAATAAATCCAGTGTACTGTATATTGAGGCGTTTTTTTTCACAGCCTTTTGAAGTATTCAGCCTGAGTTACAGATAGGCGGAAAATGCCCGAGAAATGTCAGCTAAAACTACCGTCTCGTGATTATTTTTGGTACCACCACATGAGAAAGCGGTCCTTGAGCTACCAATCTATGAATTAGTCCATTTTGGGTAACACTCATATCATGAAATATTCAAGATATAGCTGGAAGTTTCAAACCACTGAACACCTACCGCTGGTAGTAGTGCTATTATCAAACATGATTTTTGGTATGGTTCAATTCATTATGTATGTATACAGTATTCTATTACGTCCCTTAAAACTGTTTTTTAGAATCATACCTCTGACCGATCAGTTCTTTCATTAACCGGTTTTCCCCGAGCATAGCACAGGCCTACCCGTTCCTATTATTAAGTGTCTTCACAGGTTGAAATCTAGATGATGGGATGTCGTTGTAACCCAGCGAGGGTCCTCCATTCCTCCGTAGCCATCTATTTCTACTTAGGAACTGTCCATGAGAGTTTATGTCAGGGTGTCGGGTCCATGCTATTCCCATGGGAAAGTTCCTCATTCATAATTTGCCCTTCTATGCAGCCATTGAGCTTGATTTTTTAAACAGTTTAAGTATGACAATCTGTGATAAAATCTGTAATTTATTCCTAGCAGAAAAATTGCCCACTTGTAGGATACCTGGATTATATATAACATTGTGTTATACCAGTAAAGATATCAAGACAAAACTCATATACATATATTGGCCTGACATTATGCTGTCAAACAGTTTAGTTGTTAGCCAGTTTGCTTAAAGTTTCTTAGCCTAAAATTAAGCTAATTTAGGAATAAATTTCCTATAAAATCTACACAATATTTATAAATAAAATTATGACCCACTCTATATGAGACATGATCTCAATTTTAAGCATGATCATCTCTTTATTTGTATGTAAGAAGAGGTTCCGAAACATTTTGCTCCATCAACACATTGATGAAGTTTCTACACCCTTTGACACCCGGAATTAAATGAACCTTTGATCCTTTGAGTTGACAGTGTTTTTATTTTCGGTGTCATTTTCAATTTAGGAAAGCGCACTAGTGCGAATATAACTAACACTACATTTTTGCATCAGACAGACACCTGTTTGCAGTTTAAGGTTTATGTGTGTAATGTATTGCAATTGCTGCAGTTTGAGCTGTATACTACTAAATTTTACCTAAAAACTTTAGGGGATCTGCGACTGCTTTGACGGCACCAAAATGGGTCCGCCAAGACAAAACGGTTGAGAAACACTGGACTCTAGATCTTTATACAATGTAACAACTGGTCAATGGCGATTCTGGCAGATCTAACTCTGATATTTACCCTGCATTACCAGGAAATTACAGTATAAGAGTATAGATAATTACTGTATAGCTTTGATACAAAAAGTTTAGTAAATGCCTTAGTGTTAGGCTTTTTATATATAAAAAAAAATTCTAGATGTTATTCAGGAGCTTGTGTGATGGTATTAGGTGACCATCATCGCTGCAGAGATCCAGACATTGACAGTACCCCATTTAACAGCTGGGTCGACTGAGCTAGGTGAATGTTTCTTGTTCAATGACACGGAGATGGCTCTAGCGAGGTTCGAACCTACAACCTATCGATCGGTAGAATCTCGCTAACCGTTGAGCCACTCTCCCATCAGTGTGTCTGGCTCTTATTCAGTGATCTTAAGATTGTCCCATTGAAACCTAGTGGTCGAAACTGACTATTTTGAGGACCATTTATGTACGGCTTTCAATTTTAGACAGTAGTTTAATGTAAATTTTTCATTTATCAATTTCTATTTTTCTGTTAATTGCAGGTTACTCTCTATTGTATGTTATGTATGGTGTAAACTATCCAATAGTAATAGGTGAAAGTGATTGAGTTAAATGTTGATGTTGCAATGGAGAATTTGGATTATCATGACTCGACAAGAGCGAGCACTGATCCAGCAGCAACAAACACACCAAGAGCAGGATTAGTTTGGAGTATACAGAGAAGATTTTCTGCCCTCTGCCCCTGGTATAATTGATCCACAGGTAATATCATATACATCTTCATCACTTCATGGTTTAGTCATAGAAACATGGACTAACAAACTGAACATTTAGATCTGTGTTATGTACTTTTTTATTTATGATATGATGAAACAGTTTTATGGATACTTCCTTGTTTTCCATTACTAGATAACTTAAAAAAAGTATTGACTTTGGTAAAGTGACTGGGGCTGGGGAGTCGAGTTGAGGAGTGAAAGTTGGAGCAATTCTTGGGTACATGTTACTTGGGTACAACATTCCCTGAAAGTTTCGTCTACTTCTACCGACAAGTTTCGTCTACTTCTACCGACGGGAACTATGACAAATTTCGCCTTGAAATACCGATATCAATCTTTTTTGATGTAAAACATATGTACTCCGTCTTTGGGCTCACAGGCCCACACAGTGGAGTTGTCAGAGTTAAACTTTGCCAAAATTTTACCGAAATACCGATATCATATTGTATGCAATCCATGGGCCCTCACACAATTACAATCGTCGCGTCGCATATACTATAACGAGAATTTGGTGGTGTATATCGCATGGAATTTAGATAAATTCAATACCTCTAGTTACGTACGTATAGCATCATTCTTTGTTACGTGCTACTATTGTTACTTAATTCCTTCACATCACATCCTATAGACATCATCATTCTCAATTTTATTTGATTTATCCCGTATTACGGTATATAGATGAAGTAATTCTGTTGTAAATTTTTCCTTATTTTCTTCACTAGCGTTTTATAGTTTTACAGCCTTTTTAATTTTGTAAGTTTCTTCTTAAGCCTAATGTCACTTATGTTCGTAACTTTTTCATGAATAATTTTGAAGAGTCAAAACAGTATATCTATATAGCCAGGGATACTATCTGCCTGGACCAAAAAATAAGCATGTTCGAAGAAACATCCTACTACAAAAAATAAACAAAAATATTTGGAAAATCATTTATTTAAGCGAGAAAGATCAAATCACTTATAATATTTCACGTAAGAAATGATGATCTGCTTCAGCAATCATTTGTTCTTGGAAATTAGCTTGTGCATCTCATAAATTTCGGGAAACGGAAAGGGGCACATTAATATTCGTAAGCAACGTATGTGAATATATACTTTCTTACCTATGATATGATGTGATAAGATAAACTAAATAGCGAATCAAAAATAAGCACGTTCCTTAGAAATAAGCACAATAATTTTTCTAAGACACTGTTCTTCTTAAAAACCACAAATTTTAGAAATAACACGATCTGGCAATAGCCCAAACTTTAACAAGATGGGGTGCTTTGGTATCATAAATTTCAGAAGTTTGAATCTTGCATAAATTAAACATCTTTAGTACATCTTATCTTTGCCCAGTCAATTTTCAATTTTTTCCAAAACACTTTTCCAAAACACACACAATTATCTGTTATTTTTGATTGCGATTCCTTATTTTCCCGACAAAAGTAATTTATTAATGTGTAACAAACCATATACAGTTGAACCTCGATATATCGGACCCCGATTCAACGGACTTCGGATACAACGTACAAAATCTGCTAGAGTGAATATCTGGTCCGAACGTNATGTTTCCTGATCAAAATATCCATATATTTTGTTATTGTGCAGTAAGGTCTGAATATGTTTTCACATTGACTTTTGTGAGTTAAAGGTGTAATGTCCACTAATAGGATACCTGGATTATATATATAACATTGTGTTATACCAGTAAAGATATCAAGACAAAACTCATATACATATATTGGCCTGACATTATGCTGTCAAACGATTTAGTTGTTAGCCAGTTTGCTTAAAGTTTCTTAGCCTAAAATTAAGCTAAGTTAGAAATAAATTTCTCATAAAAAAATCTGCACAATATTTATAAATAAAATTTTGACCCACTCTATATAAGACATGATCTTAATTTTAAGCATGATCATCTCTTCATATGTTATGTAAGAAGTGGTTCCGAAACATTTTGCTCCATCAACACATTGATGAAGTTTCTACACCTTTTGATACCCGGAATTGAATGAACCTTTGAATTGACAGTGTTTTTTTTGGTGTTATTATCCATTTAGGAAAGCTCACTAGTGCGAATATAACTAACACTACATTTTTGCATCAGACGACACCTGTTTGCAGTTTAAGGTTTATGAGTGTAATGTATTGCAATTGCTGAAGTTTAAGCTGTGTACTACTAAATTATAACTAAAAACTTTAGGGGATCTGCGACTGCTTTGACGGCACCAAAATGGGTCCGTTAAGACAGAACGGTTGAGAAACACTAGACTCTAAGATCTTTATACAATGTAACAACTGGTCAATGGCGATTCTAGCAGATCTAACTCTATGATATCTACCCTGCATTACCAGGAAATTACAGTATAAGAGTATAGATCAGGGCTTCCCAAACTTTTTTTGCTAGCGACCCCTTTTAATTTATTAAAATTTTCCGCGACCCTTTATGTTTTACAGTGACGAACAGTTCAAAATATACATGTCACAAAGTCGCACTGTAGTGGTGTTTACGTAGAGTCCACAACTCAGTTAAGGTTTAGGTTTTGCGCTAGTTTTAATAATAGCCTTTCGAAAGTCAAAAAAGTACAATTTATATGGATGTAGTACTTATGTGTTCAATTTTGCGACCCCTAAAACTCGTCGTGCGACCCTCTACTGGGTCGCGACCCCCAGTTCGGGAAGCCCTGGTATAGATAATTACTGAATAACCTTGATACAAAAAGTTCAGTAAATGCCTTAGTGTTAGGCTTTATATATATAAAAAAATAATTCTAGATGTTATTCAGGAGCTTGTGTGATGGTATTAGGTCACCATCATCGCTGCCAAGATCCAGACATTGTCAGTGTCCCATTCAACAGCTGGGTCGACTGAGCTAGGTGGATGTCTCTTGCTCATTGATAAGGAGATGGCTCTAGCGAGGTTCGAACCTATAACCTATCGGTAATATTTTTATTCATGAATCTCTATTTTCTTGTTAATTGCAGGTAACTCTCTATTCTATTGTATGTTATGTATGGTGTACACTATTCAATAGTAATTGGTGAAAGTGATTGTGTTAAATGTTAGTGTTGCAATGGAGAATTTGGATTATCACGATATCCCATGGATAGAACATGTGAAATGGTATCCTGAGTGATCAAAAACATTGAATGAGATCTCAGTCAACCGTTCAAAAGCAAGCAGTCCAGCAGGAACAAACACATCATGGACAGGATTAGTTATGGAGTATATGGAGAATATTTCCGCCCCCCCTGGTATTATTGATCCACAGGTAACATTATATACATCTTCATTATTTCATGGTTTAGTCATAGAAACATGGACGGGCAACTGTATATTTGGTTAAGCCTGCATCGTTTACTTTCATTTATGAGATGATGAAGCAGTTTCATGGATACTTTTTTGTTTTCCATTACTAGATAGTTTTGAAAAAAGTAATTTATTATCTTGGAGAAATTTGCAAAGTATAATACTATTGCATACTTCTATCGCTAAACAGTATTTCTACTGTGACATGCGACAGTTTTGAGTTAGCGGTAGGATTAGTGGTAACTAATCATGAGCAAACTTAGTCTTACACCCAAGTTCACCTAACACTGCAACGTGACTGTATTTTCCGGAGCACCACACTCCTAGACCCTGGCAAGGGTCAAATTCTATTGCATGTATGTTACAATAATTTTCCGCCATAAAAAAACGTGCATAAATATACACTACACAGACATACAATAAAATACTTTTGATTATTGCTCTTTCATTGCAGTTTTAGTGAAATTCATAAATCTATTACCATGCTATGTTCAGTTTCTGAGCTGACTTTACCACTTAAAGCCTATAGCTAGTTGACTTCCCGTTTTTTGATTCAAGCAATACGGTAGTGTATATCATAACAAAATATAGGAATTTGAAAACAGTTTGTATATACATTATTTCGATCATATCCCCAGGAAAAACTTCAATTTACAATGTTCTATTATTAAGTAAGTGACTCATAGGTATGCGTACGATAAATATATAAATGATGAGATTTGTGGTGGTCTTCGTATTTATGTTCCAATATTACTGTTTTCCATCGGTGTAATCTTGTAGCGGAATTCTTTCGGATGTTTTGTAACAGTGAAGATATTGCAAGTTCCATATTTGAAACTTAGCAACATAAATTACCAGCAGTCTTGAGAAAGGATGTCCATATACATGCTATTGTAACTTGAATTTTGATACTTCTTGATCATGTTTCAACACCAGGAAATATCTTGTGACGGATGTTAATCGACTTATGGAATGAGTAAATAGATACAATAGCAGTCGGCACGCGATGTTGTTTTCAAAATGTTTATTATTGTACTTTTTTGAGCTATCAGCGGCCTCACTTACCCGTCATTGTAGGAGTAACCTTCAAAGGTCATATACAGTGTCTCGTTGAATATATTCGAACATTAAGTATGTTAAACCTTGGGGTGGGAACAAACACGATATTAGATACCGTATTTCCTCGATTATAAGCCGCGGCTTATATTCTTTTTTTTCATCATCTTGTGCGGCCTATAATTAAGGGCGGCTTATATATTTTTTTTCCATCATTCTGTGCGCAGCACATAAATATTCACGAATAGCGGCTCGAAAACCAAGTTGCTCGTACAATGATATTACGAGGTTGTACTGTATATTGTTTTTTTTTCATCATTTCGCGCGCCTTACATTTTCACTTACCATACCATTAACGTTCAAACTGCAATAGTTCGTGTTTAAATATGAGAAAAGGGCGTGCGTATACTGTGGAATTTAAAATGGAGGTCGTTAAGTTGCAAAAGTTTATTAAACGATTCGTATTGTCCGCTTTTTTGTGACATTGCCGAAGAAAAATGATCGGAAAGGCTTAGGTAGGCGACATTATGCTCTAGTGCGGCTCTATTTTCTATTTGTGCGGCTTATAATCAAGGGCGGCTTATATTTTTTTTACATCATTTTGTGCGGCTTATAATCGAGGGCGGCTTATAATCAAGGGCGGCTTATAATCGAGGAAATACGGTAATAAAAGCTAGCCTGAAATAATCAGTTGTCGTTTTTATCGTTGTCGACAAAGCGGCCTGACAGAACAATATCGTCGTCGTCAAACACAGTGCGACCCTTGATTTATTCTGATTATAGCCGCCGCAAATATCCCCATCGAGTTTTCCTTGTTCGTGGCTGGGCGCTCTGAAAACTTGCACGAGGATTGGTTTCAGGCAGGAAATGGTTATAGGCTACTTTTTTTTCAAATAAGGGTCCCCATCGCGGCCCCAGATCACTTTGTTGATTAATTTGGTACAATTCAATAATAGGTTACTGTGACATCACAAACTTGAAATATCGGAGACTCGGCAGTATAGAAATTTGCTTTCTGATTTCACGGGAATCCGCGTAATTTATTTCCTTGAAGAAATTTACAAATTATAATACGATTGCATACTGCTATCGCTATACAGTATTACTACTGCGACATGCATCAGCTTCCTTTGTTTCTGAGATTACTTTACTACTTAAATTCTCGTTTGTTGATTCAAGCAATACGGTACTGTACAGTATATCAATACAAAATATATGAATTAAAAAAAGGTTTTACTGTATATACATTATTCCAATCAAATCCTAGGAAAATCTTCTATTCAAAATGTTCTATTGTTAAGTAAGTGACTGTCATAGTTATGCGTACGATAAAATATATAAACAATGAGATTTGTGGCAGGCGTAACGTGGCGAATGCGCTGTTTTCGTATGTATGTTCCAATATTCTAATATTCTTTTGGATGTTTTGTACCAATGAAGATATTGCAAGTTTCATGTTTGGAACTTAGTCATACTAATTACCAGCAGTCTTGAGAATTGATGTTTTAACATCGGGATATATCTTGTGACGTCTGTTACTCGACTTATGGAATGAGTAAAGTGGAATAATAGCAGTCGGCACGCGATGTTGTTTTCAACAGATTTATTATTGTAATTTTTTGAGCTATCAGCGACCTCACTTACCCGTCAGGAGTAAAAGCCTTCTTGATATTTTGAACCTCGGCGTGGGAGAATACTCGACTATTGAATACTCGCCTGCGACGTCGTAGTAAAATGATATCACGTCTAACGCTCCGATGAATCTTTCCTCTCAAAATATATATATTTGGACTTTGTACTATCAAAAATCCCTCGCGCTTGGCTAAAAATAGACCATTTATTAGACTTCATTACCCAGTTCTCACTACGGAAAAACTTCTGCACACAGAAGTCAAACTGATTTGAGTATTTTTTCATGTGGGCTTTGTACTTATAGTAAAGCCCAAATCGATTGGGGCTAGTATTTATCAGAGCCGTAGCATCTGAAGAATTTTTGTACACTTACAAAATCACGTTTTATGTTCAACCACCCTGTGTAGAATGTCTGACAACAAAAAAGTGCTTAAACATTGCCTATAATACAGGCAGAAGTGTCTGGATATGTAATAAAACAAGGAAAGAGTGTAAAATAAACATTCAACAATGAAGTTGGTAACAAGACGCGAAACTGTTAAGTTATCCTATCAAAAGTCGTCCGATTATTTCAGTAAATTTAATCTCACCCTGTACACCTGCAATATACGCGGTGTATCATGAGTCATTATAAACATTGATGACTATTTTCTTTTCAGATTTTCGTCGCATTCCAATTATTTTGGTATATAAGGCTGGTTTCTCAGTATTATTCCGATGACATTAACATTAGAACAGGGACAAGGGGTTCTTCAATCACCTAATGCAGCGCTTTCTATGCTTCCAAAACATCTATTCACGCGGGGATTACTGCGGTTAAGGTGAGTACAATCATTTATAAATGGAAATATATATGCTGTATATGATACAACTCATATAGAAGGGGTGGCCAGACCGGCTAAGCTGAATGTAAGACTTTTTATAAATAAACAAATAATGTATTAAAATTATCAATTAATTATTATTAAAATTAAAGATCTGTGCAGAACAGTTTACTCGTAATAAGCTTCTCCATCGAAACACTGGTTCACTGGTTCACTGCTTCAACTTGACTGGTTCAACTTGATACGTAACACGATTTCGTATGACTGAACAACAAACATGCCTACACTTACGCGAACGTAATAATTGTTTAGGCAATCTGATCCCAAGTTACTTGTGGTATAGTGATAATAAATGTTGTCCTTTCTAAAGCTGATGGTCTGTTATGATTTAATATATTAGAGGCTATCAGAGTTATTGTATTGATGTATTTTATATTACGTTACGATAGGTCGTTCTTAAGTAAATTTGTTCATAACTTCATATTACCTAAACTAAAAAGTGCTTCATAGCATTGTTGCCAGCATCAGCCTTTCGCTTTGCTTCGGCCTTGATAAAATCACAATACCACAAAATATACATAGGATACAAGGATTCACATCACATGACCTTAGCCATTCCAGTTGAATTTAATCTATAAATACTGATTTAATGAATACACTTGTATAGGGAATACAATTGTAAGAACGTCGCCTACACTTGTACCGGTAATATATATCAACAAACAGCCAGGTTAGCTAATTATACATGTTTATGTATATATATAATCATTTGTTTGTACTTCGCTAAATCATTTCGACCAAATATAGAGATTGCAGCTCGAAATTTTATTTCTTGCCAAAGATGGGGATAATAAATTAGCAACCCCTGATCTCTGCGATTTTTGAACTATTCGCGTTTCGCTATTGATTGGTTCTTAGCAATAGTGAATTTCGTGAGTCTAAAACAAAAAATGATCCGTCATGTAATAACAGAGTTTCGGTATTACAGTGAACGATTTGGGACTTCGTATATTGCCCAGCCCCATCATTTTAATACATTATACACTGTTCTCATAATTAATTTGTAAATTTGCAAACTGACATGAGGGAAATCACAGTTTATTGAAACATTTTGAAGACTTTGATTGATACAGGCCTTGGTAATCGAGTAAAAGACAAAACAATATGACAGTATTGTTCGTATGTTTCCTGGTATAAATGGTGAGATTCGCGGTATAAATGATGAGATTTGTGGTATAAATGGTGAGATTCGTGTTATAAATGGTGAGATTCGTGGTATAAATGGTGAGATTCGTGGTATAAATGATGAGATTTGTGGTAGGCTTAACGTGGCGAATCCTCGGTCTTCGTATGTATGTTCCAATAATACTGTTTTTCATCGGGGTAATCTTGTAGTGTAGACGTTTACATTTTCACATATTTTCAACTTAAACGTTCAATCGTTATTCATGCAATTCTATTCTCCATAGTAGCAGGATTCTTTTAGATGTTTTGTACCAGTGAAAATATTGCAAGTTTCATATTTGAAACTTAGTCGCACAAATTACCAGCAGTCTTGAGAATTGATGTCTACATACATGCTGGTACTTGTATCTTAGTATTTGAGATGTAGATTTAATCCTGATTTGTTTTCATCCGTGTACGATAAGGGTGTTTCAACACCAGGAGATATCTTGTGACTACTCTTATTCGACTTATGGAATGAGTGAGTAGAAATAATAGCGGTCGGCACGCGATGTTGTTTTCGAAAGATTTAATTTAATATTGTGCTTTTTTGAGCTAGCACACGTCATTGTCGGAGGATGCGTTCAAACTTCATAGACAGTGTCTCGTCGAATATATTTGAATATCTTGGGATTGGAATGCTTATATTGAATACACGCATGCAATCTCGTAGTATAGTGATTTCGAGGCGTTTCGATTAATGGTCGACATGTTACATCACGTTTAACGCCCTTGCTCCGCTGCATCTTCGTTTTCAAAAATTACGTCACCACACTATTCAAACATGCCCTACCGTTGGATTTCATATATCTGGCAAACAAACATGTTTTCTTTGATCATACAAACTTTTATTAACTTTCCTCATTTCAAAATATTTTACTTTTTAAAATTCAAGTTAATTCTTTTGATTTTGCCATGACTTTTCTGTATTCGTATTACATCACAGGGATACGGAACTTACATAATACAGTAAGTCCTCGAGTTACGAACATTTGTGTTACGAACTTTCGCAGACACAAACACGGCCGCGAACATTAAAAATTTG
>QXVX01006300.1:0-23577 GCA_013436065.1 Halocynthia aurantium
TACACTTACAAATTACATACATTGAAAGCACAAGACAGAAATTGCTTTGTATGCAATTCCGAAACTATAATTATAAAACCACAACAATAGGCTATGATTTGTAAAAAAACACTTAACCTTAAGTATGCTGAGACAGCAGAGCAATATAAATTGCACATATAGTCAGTATACATTGTTTCAGACACAATATAACGTAAATACTTAAGGATAAGTTGATCTTGAGTACGGAAGAAATTTGAGACAAAAAAAACAAGTATAATTACTCAAATTTAAGACAGGCCTACAATCATAATTGTTAATATTTATGATGGGTAATGGTGGTTTTTTAACAGAATAACATAATTTTCTGCTTATTTTAACATTTTACCATAGTTTTTATTTTTGTGTTATTATCTGTCGTAGTATCTTGAGAATAAAAAAATTGTAATGAAAATGTTAGTTGTCAATTTTAAAGTACTTTTTAGGTAAAAATCCCAAATAAAGTAAACTGCAAATCTAATCAGCTTACGTTGTCAACTTCAATCCAACCATTACTTGGTTCCATTTCTAAGATCAAAATCATCTGTTCCTTGTTTGTGTCTTTGTCTGAGACCATCAAGATATTTCTGTTGACTTCAGCCCGACCACCCATTGTGACCACANAACTCAAGAAATTTTTAATGGTAGATAGAATTTCTATTTTATTGAGTAGAGATGCAGAAGACCATTTATTTTACGACAAGGAAAGATTAAAAGAAACTTAGGTGAACATTGTTATTTACGTAGCGTTCAATGAACTTTATAACACTTTAGAATTTAGATCAATGATACACTTTCTACACACACTATAAACTATATATATAGTGAGGTTATTAAGATATTACGCTACGTTTCCGAATAGCTATCTCAAACAACGTCCTTTCATCTTATTAGACCGGAAATTAAGGGTTTACTCTACATAACAGAATGTATTTCTTATCATATTACCTGCAGAACACTGATTCAAACATCTTCCTTGCTCAAGCTTCATCCCCGGCATACAAGACAAACACTGGTCGGCTCCAGAACCGTGGCATGAACGGCATGTCCAGTCACATTCACGGCAAGTAGCGGTGCCGAGATGACCACCTATTTCATAACAGTTCGTTTTTATGATGCGGGTCTATATTACAGTAATTTCTGGCCTATATTGTCGCACTGATAAGGGAGCAGGAAAGTTTATTAAATTATAACATGTAAGCAGTACGATTATTTTTGGTCACCTTTTATATCAGCATAGAATTGTTCAGCACAATAGGCAATGCATTCACCAAACTGCAAAACCGCTGTTTGTTCTCGACATGAAGTACAACGAGGTTGAGCACCACCTGCAGGTAGTTCGCAAGTGACACAAGAAGATGGACAAGGTGTACATTGACCTGAAAACAAAATAACATTAGTACAGTACTGAAATGGCAGCAGTGTATACGAATTTCACCTGTGGGTGTGATCTTAGGTAATAAGTTATAGCTGTTAAACTTATTGAATTATGAGATGTGGTTGATATTACTGTACTATAATATCATTGCACATAGCCAAACAGTCTTGCAATACGAAATATTGCAGGGAAAACCTTATTAAAAATTGACACCTAGTAACTTCTCTAATCAATTCTTACCGGATTTTACAGCATAGTATCCGTCTTCGCATCGATCAACACATTGTGAAGTGATTTTTGAAATTGTTTTCCCATCTGAGCACTCAAGACATTCACCGTTAGACCTGCAAGAAGCACATCCACCAGAACAAGGAAAACAGATGGATCCGGTCCCGGGATTAGCCTGGAAAAGATGTATATTTCATAACTCCCTGATTAACGCCGTTTGGATGTAATGACGCTGAGAAATTTTTTCCATAACTATATAACAATACAAAATACTTGGTACAAAGTCAAGATCAGTATATGGTCTATAATCTGATCTTTTCTTCAAAAAATTAACACTTAAATTACCTTCTGGTGTGTTCCTTTTGGACATGTTGAAACACATTTACTTTCGCCAGCAATATCAAGATCATCGCTCGCATCCAAAGTCAACACAAGAGATTTCCCGAGCGCTCGACAATCATTTAAATCTTTAACGTTTAGGCATTGCTCCGAGGATGCGTCGACTTCAAGGCTAAGTGACCAACACTGATTGCTTGTGATGCACATGCTTTTCGATCGTGACGTGATAAATATAAAGCTGTCCGGTTTACATGACGTGCAGTTTACATTTTCAGGGCCGTTGCATGAATCGCAAGAATCGTGGCAAACTGAATGCAGAAAAATAACAGTGAAAGTGACGGTATTAACAGGAATAACTGTTAACTTGTAAGCAAACCTTTACAAATTCTGTTTTTCAAGTAATAGCCTTCCCTACATATATCGATGCATTGACCAATCAGGGAGAGAGGAGAACTTGGTTGAATTACATGATTGGTTGATTCACAGACTGTGCAATCGGAAGCGGAGCTTCCGGCACATAAATGACAGCTTGAATGGCAGGCTAAAGAAAAAATATATATGATGCAGGATATAATGAGGAATAGAACCTGGTACGGAGTTCCAAATGCATTCTAGAATAATACAATATATACTGCTGTGCTAGTATACATATACATTTATCAATGTCAAAAAGGTCACATACCTTCACATTTCCCTTTACTTGCATAGTACATAGCAGGACATTGATCAAGACATTTTCCTGCATGCAGCACTTTGTTATCCAAGCAATATGAACAAGAAGATGATGTTGGACCAGTGCAGGATGCACATGTTGAATGGCAAGCTGAAAATCATGTGATAAAAATAAATTACATATTGATACAAACACACTATACAACCAAAGTCTTCAGGATGAAATATCAAAACCTGTAACTACTCCTTATTGAATATGAACGAATTTTAAAGGCTTTTAGTTAAGTTTCCTCACCTTCACAAGTTCTGAATGAAGTTTTATAAAATCTTTGGGAACATTCAGTGACACACAAATTGTTCTGCATGAACTTGTGCGGTTGACACGAGTCACATGTATCAGGAGATTGAGTACAAGACATGCAGGATGAATGGCAAGCTGTCAGAAAATAAAAGGGCGAATTAGATCCATAGGCATAGGAATTACTTAGTATAGTAACATATTCAAGCACCAGTACAGGAAACTACCAGTGGGATTTGCCTGTAAGAAATTGTCTGATTTTCCCATTAAGGTGTTTGTTAGTTTACTTACGCTTGCATTTGTTGTCATGATAATAGAAATCTTCAGCACATCTTTCAACACATTCTCCTCCTTCAATCAGCAATGTTCTATTGCTGCATTCAACACACAAATTGGCGCTTAGGCAGCGTTTACAGCCTTGTGCACATTCTGTCGTATAATAAGATATAATGATTTCTATATTACATTATCAGACCCAAACCAATAGGTAGAACTTAGCCAACTCACTTTTGCAAACTCCGTCATCATCATAGAATCCTGTACTGCATTCATCAACGCAGGAACCTTCCTGAAGAAGCATTGGTGAACTGCATGAAGTGCATGTGTGATTTGAATAGGCAGTCACACAGGATTCACAGCGTGAATGACAACCTGTGAGTAAAAAAAATGATAATAAGGCAAAATAATGATTATTACTGCTAACAGGTGTCTGCTGTGTGAGGGAAATGGGACAGTTGACCAACTTATGGTCAGAATCCATATAACTACTTCATTGAACTACTGCTGAGAGCTCTTTCATACTTGCAGCTAGTAAGTACATTACCGAAAAGTTCAACTTTTCCTTGTTCGGTTATTACAGTTAAATTATCATTAGAACCCTTACTCCTCCGATAGCTAATCTGAGATGTTATTTTCAATATAGTGGAAGTATACGATTCTCACGTTTGCACAGTTTTCCTTGATGAAAGAATCCAGTCAGACATCTGTGAACGCATTTTCCCTCTTGCAATAAAAATCTGTCGTTCTTACAGGTTGTGCAGTGACCATAACCAGGACCATTGCATGTCGCACAGTCAGCATGGCAAGTCATTGGTTCACAAGTAGGGCAACATTCACCTGAAAGTGAATAGATATCAACTCAACTTCCATATATATAACAGAGTTTATTCATTTGTTCACTATAGAAAACCGAATGCGGTTGAACGGATTTGAACCAAATTTGGTGTGGTGACTCAGACAAATTCCTTGCGGCTTCAATTCCATTTTACATTAATTCTTCTAAAGACTGATGCTATGCATGGTCCGGTATTCAAGAATAAAAATCAAGAAATATACAGTCTAAAAAATACTCTATCTCTTACATAAACAACATTGTCGCGACAATAATTACAAACAGTGCTGGTGGTCTATACAGAATAGCTTGAGGTTTGGAGATATTGTATTTTCTCTGACCCACAACCACAAGGTATTTAACCACTTGAGAGTTGGAGTAGAGGCCACGGTTCATTGATACTGTATCAAGTTACATAATAACTAAGACACTCAAAGTTTCCATGCATTCCAAGGGTACAAATACTTGTGAGTTCAATGTGCTTAGATATATGCTTTGATGTGTTCAGTGCAAGTTATCTGGGTTTATATCTTAAGCTTGGTTCGTGTTCTAAGAGCAAAGCTGGGCAAACTACTGCCAACAAGGTAAGGTCTATTAGTGCGACCTGCAGACATTCTTGCGAATTTTTAATAAACACGATTTTCTAAGAGAATGCTCTTAACGAGATATGAAGCAACATACTTTAGCAACTTTACTTGTATCTGTTACTTTCTTTGTGTACCAAATAATTCAGTTGCGTGATTTAGTTTATTATCAAATGTGGCCCACTAGGAACCATGGTCATGTGGCCCTCATTGAAAAAAGCTTGCCTACCTCTGGCTTGGAAGGTACTTACAGCTCAGTACTGAGAGCAATATCAATGATATAAGTGAGTAATTGAACAAAAATATATTCTTAAATATTACCTGGAATGTTCACAGGAATAGTGCGCTGTGGACACAAAGGGCAGTCCGCTGTGTAACACTGTGTTACGCCGTGAATACATGCACATCTCTCACAGGCTCCTATCTGCCACTCATCGCCATGGAGATAGTGCAATTCGTTGTGAACACATTGTGACATTACAGGGATGCATTCGGGACAGCAAGAACCAGGTCGATGGACAAGTTTTTCATTCTAAACAGAATTCAGTCGGTCATGCAAGGTATTTCAAATTACGTAAATATACAAGAGAACAATACTGCACTGCAATATCATGTAGATGATCCAATGAAGACATATGACCCACAACTACCAATTGAGTGACAGCTCGACTTCGCAAGGGTTTACTTTATAGCACTGTATACAGTACACAAATATATGGTTGCATGACATTCAGTGTTACTTACCCAGTTACAGTGAACCAGTGAACACTGAAGTCGAAAGCATCTAATGAACCCTTGGCTGCACGAGCAAACTTGACAATTGCTTGCATTCCATAGCTCACCGTCGTAATGTCGCACTCCGTCGGAGTCACAAAAAGCTGAAAAATGAATGAAAATTTTCTTAAACACTGTATTATATTTTACTGTATTTTAATAGAGCATTCAGGAAATTAATGTCTCACAACCTATATAGCATGGAAAGTCAATCAACTCGACGAAAAAGAATAAAAAACATGGTGAGCTAGCAGTAGCATTCTCTGAGCGCTTTTGTATGGCTTCACTTATCGTCAGTACAAAGTCAACCACCATCATTCAACATTGGTTAGATGAGAGATATGCAATATAAGTGTTTGCCCTATGTACCCCATTACTAAATACTAAATTGTTATAGTAGCAGGTGGCAAAGTGGTGGAGAATATTGTAATCGTAGTATATGTGATCCCATCATACGATATCTGTGTGTAACATAAGAACAGTTTAACAAGGCATCATGGGTGGTATGCCGGCTACTCAAGTCATATACAATTGCAGCACTTGTAACAAAATATGCGACAAGAGTTGTTATCCCTGAAAATATAACACGTAATAAGACATGCATCTATTTACCTAATTCAATGCTTGAAAAGTTATAGTACATAGCTACTGTATATACTCATATGTATAGGTCAGAATATATGACCTATGACTACAGGAAATTAATAATATTTGTTTGGCAAATACCATGGTATTGCTCAAAATGGTAGTGCATGGTTTCTACGTTGCAGAAATAAGAGAACTATAACTTAAGAACTACAGGAACGGAATAGATCAAAGGGTCAAACTGAGTTTAAAGTTCACAAAGGTTTCTGACCTTTGTAAATCTTTTGAAAGGCTCTTGACAAGTTAATCGTGCTACGGCCTTGGCTAAAGTTTTGTTTATGTAACACGAAACAGATACATGAACTGAGGCTTTCAAAGGAAACTCATGGTGTGTAAGTGATCATACTGACTGATGAAGGAATTTAAAATACTCGTATATCATGAGTACGTGGTGGATCCTCTGTATATGAATTTTACCATCATGAATTACGCACACACACACATTAATAAAAACCTTATACAATATGTGTATCTGTTTTACATCTTTTCACTTAACAAAGTACCCCATGGAAAGTCTTTGAAACCACAAGATATCAAAGATGACGGACAGTCATTATACTGTTCATATTTAGTAATATTTAGAAAATAATATCAACACAAGCGGAAAAATTAATTTTGAATGCATTTCGTGAATAAATTAACTTTATTTCAATTCCTTTTTCTGCGTCTTATAATCGAGGGCGTCTAATATTCGCAGAAATCCGGTATGTAATATTCATGTGAGAGGTAATAAAGTCATAGATCATTTTACGTCCATTTTAGAACCGCATGCCAAAGTTTCAGCGACAAAACCTAACTATGTAATAAATTATTGAAGGAAAGTGGTTCGAAGGACGTTGAAACCTAATGACGCATCATCATCTGTCATTAGTTGAAAGGGATATTAAGATAACATCATACCATGCCATATTCACTTGATAACAGTAGCAAATGTGATGTTATCATAAGCCATATAGAATATCAAACTTATATTTTCTCACAGAATTAATTTGGGAAGTTTTATCATTCTAAAGATTGTTGCTTACTCATAAAATAATGCTGCAGTTCAGGTTCATATTCACGTTATTTTGGGGATGAATATACAGAGAAAGCTCGTTAGCTCAGAGATGAAGGGAATAGGCAAAGCTGAGGGTTTCCACATGCCATATGCCATATTGAATGCATGCAAAGTAAACTGAACAAATTTGAAATCGTTTTCAAACCTTTGACTGAGACGCATTCCGGGCAGCATCTTCCTTCTTTTGTTATAGGCCTACTCCCTTGCGGACATGGCTGTGCTCCATCGAGTTCACTTGCAACATCGCCTAGAATACCGCAATCCGTCGTTGTACAAGTAACTTTCCCACCCGAGCATACGCAATGCCGACACGGTGATAGCTGGAACTGTTCTTCTGATTGGTATTGCTTTCCCTGAAGAAGTGACGGCGAGTTATAAATTTGAAGATATTTTGAGCACTTCACGACTTACATAAACTGATAAATTACTGATAACGTGAAATTGGATAACATATTACTATGAAAGGGTGTAAGTTCCTGATGACTTGTGAGGCAGTATAATACAGCATCATGTTGAGAGTATGAACACTACAATACCAATAAATACCTCATATATGCATGTTGATCCCATACATTGCGGACAGCATTGATCGGAAAACAACACAGATTTCTGTCCTGGTGGACACACGATGGAGCTGCAGCGAGCATTATGATAAACAATTTCGCCTGTAGAAGAAATTCAAAACAATTCAAATTCAAAACAATTATATACACTAGAAATATACGGGATGTGAATTTCCAGGTAGCACGAGCTGAAATGGAAATACATATTCTACCCTCACATATTCAATTTATGTTATGATGCCACACATATCGTTGAACCAAAACCATGAGGTGTGTAATCCACCCTACTGCAGTATACGTTGGCGCAATTAGGGTCAGGTATTTAAGGCGCCAATCTAAAAGGTAATTTCAGTTCCTTTTATTTTATATTCAAGTTTATTCCTATTGGTTTTGCCAAATCATTTTTCCGTATTCCTGTGACATCATCACATAAATGTTCCACCCTGCATGTAGAGGTTACGTCTTGGTGATGTATACATGGAAATTACCCCAGAAAATACAGTTAATATTAATTTAATGCTAATGACAGACATAATAATCAACTCACCATTAACACATCTACCTCTTTGGCATTTTGATGGAGACCAGACATCACCATCTCGATATGTAATATCATTATATTGGCAAGTAGCTGAAAACAAATATATTTAATAATACATTAGTCTTATGATACAATGTAGTAAGGGGAGTTGCAATACATAGTTATTTAACGTGGATCGGTCGGTAAGCATATAAGGGGAATATTTAAAGGAAATATGGAATTGCATTCTACTTAAAGTCTACTATAGCACACCAATACAAACAATGAAAAATCATCTTACCTCCATTACTGACACATTTCTCGCAGCAATCGCCGTTTCCTTTCCCTTGGATTTCCCCGTAACCACAATTCAAATCGGTGTTGCACCTTACGTTTGAACACAAGATGGCGCCATTGGTGCACGAACATTCGGTGCAATTTTTTCCTTTCCAAACCGTGTTGTGCTGGGAAAATATAACAAAAATTTACGATCGCTGTGATGCAACGATCACGTAATACTGTACAATGACGTTCTACCCACCGCTATTATTTCTCCGTGTTTTGAACAATATTTCCCTCTGCTAGTTGTGCACTGAGGGCAGCAAGCATTTGGTGGGAGAAACAACGACTCTCCCTGTGAAAATAAAATCGATTTGTTACTTCATAAATAGGCTGGAATCCGTTATAATTAATACACCATAAAAGTAAGATAAAGGTACCTTAGTCGCGTCACAAAGTGGGTCTTCACACGTGACATTGTGGCAAACTATTATTTTGTTATTACACGAGCATATACTGCATGCGTCGTGTTTCCAAACACTTGAATTCTGTGAAAAAGAAACGATATTGACATTATTAAATCGTACCAATAAAAATAGTGTAACGTAAGAGGTATAATATTTAGGACGTAAGAAATGGCATTGTAGACGAATATAATGCTATTCGATTCATATTTCAGTACATAGAAAGCAGAGTAAGTTTCTACTAGTAATAGCCGAAAAGATTTTAGGTATCGTAAGGCGGACCTCCGAAGCGTAAAACTCCTGCTTCAACCCAGCGGATTCCCGGCGTAATACAGAAAGGTCGCTCATGACGTTCCATCATATTTAATAAACAGTGGGAGTTATACCCTACTTGTTGTGTCAATATGTGGTGTGCATATTGTAGACTAATGGTAGGTGCAGGAGGACGGGGCCCAGTAAGACCCAGTCCTGTACTGCTCTACTTTCATTTCACTTTTCCTAAATGACAGCTGTTTATTGCAACTAAGACGCCTCACATTTCGCCTTTTCGCATACTTTCTGTAATTCGATGCCAAATGAAAATGCTGCGGTATTGACAGCTCTTTTAAATAGGTTGATTCGCGTTAAATCAACCGAGCTATTCAACCAACCAGATCATTATGACGACCAGCTATAGCGTGATACAATTCTGCTGATGTTTGTTTTCATAGTCATGGGAGATATCATACTACAAATATACTTCGCTGATATAGAAATGTTTTATTATTTGTGACGAAGATTATCGTATACCAATGGTTTGTAACCCCTCATAAGACATAAATCATCCCAGCCGTTACAATGACAATAACGTACTGTTTACTGAATTATCAGTTTACCGTACATCGTGTTTTTATGGTCTAAAAAGACTTCAACTCCTTACTTTCTACCTAAGCAAGGTCTCATCTCCATCTTGCTAGGCGTTCCCTCAGGACTCACATTCACATCCTAAGAGGTCACGGGCCTTTCTTTAACATGTTTCACTGCGATAATTAAACGAGGTTATTGACCCTATCGCTTTGATGTCATAATTTGTATTTTCTTGATAGGCAGATTGGTCAGCCATTCGAACAAAACCTTCGAGTTCTCGTTATTCATAATGAAACATGGTGTAAATACAAATCTCCCTTTGCTTTTGCTAGATTTAGGGGGTAAATGAAGTATCATCATGGGGTCCATGGTAAATTAAGTGTGTGACCTCTGAGGTAGACGATAAAACAGAAAGGACGTCCCGATACTCAATGTGTGAACTAACTCTGACAACTCACAAATTCAACCTTTCAAATGACCTTGCGAATTGACGCGGAGTTTACCGAGGAAATATTGAGATAGTGACGTCATTACCGCCATTACCCATTGTTGCCGGGATTCAGGAATGTGACATCATAATAAAGAGATAATAAACTACTGCAGGCTTCTTAAAAGTAAACAGAAGATTGTTTGAGTAAACGCGAAGACTATGCCAAAAATTCCCTGTATTTGAGGGCATTTAATTTATCATGGTTCAACTAGACCCAAGCGCTAGCAATGGATTAACCATTAAGCAATATAAGCACGTGTTAAGAGCATCAAGCAAGGAGGCAATCGAAAAGAGGGTTCCTCCAGCTGGTAGGGCATCTCTAGAACACGGCGAGGCAGGGTGCTTATCCGCATCCTCTAGTTTACACAGTATTTTTTCCTTTTTTTAATTTAAGTGATTGTCTTGCTTTTTAGTGGAGACTCGGCAAAACTTAATAAAATACATCGAAACGACACTTTTATGTAATAGCTTTGTGCTTCTAAATAATATGTGACTTAGAGATATACCGATATAACAATGCTATCCTATTTACTCCAGTATGGGTCTCACTCGTGAATAAGTCTAACCCAATATTTTGACTCAAAGGTCATCAAAGGTCACACCTTCAGCCTATAGTACGCTACTGGCGACAAAAGTTTTTTTTTTAATAACCAACGAACATCAAAAATTCAAATACGGTTTATTCTGTATAATCTTGTAATGGAATTGAAACGCGCCCATACTGAAGCTACTATAATTCCATCGCTTGCCTCCGTATCATCCATCTAAGCCGGGTGTGCCTCCATTCATTCGCCAACGGTTATTACAAAATATGACGTACTACAATATAGAATACAATATCACATGGCACACTCCGTACAGTAAGTGAGGTTATCAGACCTCCCCCTAACAAAGAGATCTATTTTAATTCCACTGTTTATGTTATCGAGGGTGGCTATTCCACAACACAGGGCGATAAAAATCCCGCTCAATCGCTTCTAAGTAAAATATATCCAGTACTGTGTGTGTGGTTAAGAGAGGAATTATCCCTACGCAAACACATATTCGTGTTGGTTGTACATTTATAACTGATAAAACGAAGATGAACATGTAAAGCTTGACGCCAAGAATAGAAAAATAGAAGAACCAGAGATTTGAAAATATAAACTCAACTACAACTGCGCGTGATTGAGAGGAGGTAGCGTGGGGGGATGGCGTTCCCCTACTTTTCAGTTTATGTTCAATTAATTTACTAGTTAGAGACGTTCACATGTAGCTATCATTTGTCAAGTTCTAGCATTTAAAACTTTGTTTATTTGCTTTNAATCTATTAGATATTCAAATATTAAATACCGGGATGAACAAAACCGTCAACAAGCGTAAAGGACGATTGTATATGTCATGAACCATATGAAAATCACGTATTTCATGCACCCAATAGCTAAAAAATACAAGTGTATATGTCATGACAGCGTTGTGTTCAGTACGTTTTATCAAGCAAATTTAGGGGAAGCTGCGGGCCGTTTGATCTGATCTCGCGGGCCGGATCCGGCCCGCGGGCCGTAGTTTGGTGACCCCTGCTCTAGAGTCTAGAGTTAAATGTATCGTATAAGGATAACGTATACATTATTATCTGGGCCGTAGGAAACTTTGATTGTGCCCAGAGCAAAACCCGAATTTGGCGCCCCACGTATTTTTTTTTCATCAACTGTAGCGCAAACTATTATGAGGAAACTATGCTATGTCTCTGAATATAATAATTTCTGCTTCTGCTTGCTAAGATTACAATACACAACGAATTTTAGATGTTTTATATAAGGAAGACCAAGTACAGCATTATCCATTGTGTTCAATTACAAAGACTTACTTGACATATAGATAGATACGTCTCAGTCTGGTCTCATATGATATTGGATTCTCGATGTATTTCTGCACTGATAAGGGTGATGACATATGAGATAAATACATGGAAGTACTTAACCAAGTAATGACAGATGAGATAAGCAGTTTTAGGAAATCAGACGCGACAAAAAAGCAAAATTTTCCAGTTCAAATCATGGCGTCGACAACCGCGAAATAAATATGGAAATTTTATCAAAAAACTGTCGCCCTATCGTGTCTTTGACGACACAATCGCCCTACTGTGATGTAAAAATCGTAACTTACCATTATCTCGTCGATTTTATATGACCGCTTTGTTACGTACAATCGTTCTTACCAGGCCTAGTGTTTCGTCACATTCTCGATACAATGAAAAGAATTTCTAGAATGTGACAATGGGACAACACTTCACAACTGAAGAGCGCTTATTTCTACGTCATAATCAATAAAGAAACTTTCCCATAGCCTGGGTTATTTTTGTATATTTAACATGTGACAGACGATGGAACCAAGGGGTTAAATATGAATCCTTTATGACGAACATTCGACGAACCCTCTTAACATTGTAACACCACACTAACACCGAATGAACCCATCGATATTATGATTGAACTTAGTGGGTGCTAAAATGGTTAAAAGTAGAGTTGCCAGAGTCAAAATTCTGCTCGATTATATAGTTAAGTACTTGTGTAATTGAGATTTTAGTACTTGTGAAGGACTGTTTATAATATCATACATTATATATACATGAAAATCCGTATATGTATATGTATATGTCATGCAGATGCTAACGAAACGTGAGCTACCTTTAGCATACGTAAAGTCAAGCTCGAGTTTTCCCATGGCGATAAATAAAAGAATTAACTGGTTTGTTAATTGTGATCGAACGTCATAATGCCATCTGGGAATAAACAAGTGATAACATTCATTATAATGATTCGGAATAGACTCAATATGCTGCACTATAGAAATCAGCACAGATACCTGCAAAACTCCGAGTAGTAGTAAATCTGACTCTAACTTGGTCTTATCTATAAATTGCAGGAAACAATACATACGGACAATAGAAAAAATATAATTCAACCCGGTTTCTTATGATTTCCGCTAGAGGGAATAACGGATACAAGTTCGAAAACCTTGCCTTTGCTCTTATGCATATAGGATGAGGATTTTCATTTACACAGCCACGGATTTTATGCCAATAATAGAATACCATACTTGACCGACACCGTATCTCCGATAACCATTACTAAATTTTACTCAACCATAACAGACTAAGAAAAAAAATAGGAAAAAAAATGAACCGCCATCTGTTGTAAGCAGCTGTTGTCGCTTGTTACATCATAATCAGGATTCTACGTCACTATCTGAAAGTGTGATGAATGACTGTGCATTGTGGCTCGCGTCCAAAAACTTCACTCAATGTTGTTTACATTTGAATTATTCGGGCAGGAAATTTGACTTTTGAGCCTTATTACGTAATGAATCATTTTTATCCTCTTTCATTGTGGCGTGAAGTGGGGTGAAATGTGGATTTGTTTTAACAGGAAGTGTGCGAGGGATTACTCGTGATTTTACTCGTGGAACCTCGTTTATCAAATATACTGTTACCTCATTTAACGACAATTGCATTAGTGTATGCATGATAGTTGTGCAGTAGTAATTTTCATGTAGTGCCATAATTTCTCAATAAAAATATTAACAAGTTGATTTGTAGTTTTGATTTGATATAGTGGTAAAGTTATCTTAAAGGTCAATAAATAAAGAGCACTAAACCTGTCCACGCTCAATTTGCATCGTCATTCAGCAAAACATGACGTAAACAAAACGTAACTGTTATTAAGAAACACGTGATATATGCGTTTGTGACCCGACAAGATAAATGCATTGTGTGGGCACAAATGATTTTACCTCTCACCTGTTTCCCACCCGTCATTTTCATTCAAACGTAACAATAGTCCACATTCCACGCCCACAAACCAGTTAGAGCTAACATAAATGTTTTTGTTTGAGGTAAGGGAAATTTTTTTTTCTTGTTACCACGGAAACGTCGTGTCCTCCAGACGACCTTCAAAAATTTCAAGCATGGTTTCCCGCCGTCAAATAAAATAATTGACTCCGACTAAGAGTGACATGTTGACCCTTTGAACGCTCGATAAGCGGATGTTTGGAGTTGAGTTACCCCTATTCATCTTTTTCGAATTCTCTGAGGATACTCAGGCTAAGCCACCTTTTTTGAAAGAATAGCTGCCTAGATGGTGTTCAGGAACTTATTTTTGATGGTATTGCTACAGTCTCTGATAATGGACACACGAGGCTACTTTTACCTCATTGCAGTTACAGCTACAGCTAGGATTCTCCTCAACGACACGGAGATGACTCTGACGAGATTTGAACCTACAACCTCTCGGAAAACGCTTTAATTAATCATTGATCCACTCTATCGACCAAAGATAAGTCACTCGTTACCAACAAGTAGAATATAGCTATAGCTTCACTTCAATAAATATAATGTGGCGTTATTTCGATATTTAGTGGGGTATCACCGGGGATGAAAGTAGGAGTTTCCCAGCTCATGGGCTCCACTTTATCCAGTCCAGCAGCCGAAATGTCCTCATGCTCTGTCAGTCTCTTATTGCCAAAATAGTACCCACTTCAGTCCAACATAATCCTGTCAGTGACTATAGCAACATATTCAAAGTGCTTGAATACCATCTAACTTGAGAGCTTAAAAATACTTTACATATTCAACGCCTGGGATTCTCGTAAACAACTATAAATAATACAAGTTTCTCTACTACTGTTAATACGTTTACGCTACTCAATCCAATTACAGCACTTAAAGCAAAGTGCTTAACTAGTCATTACCACACTCCACATGTCACGCTATCCCAAGTTATAAAAAACTGCCCTATCCTTTCGAAAGTATGTGAATTGAATTCGAATAAGTTGACTCGAGTTATATTCAATAGTTTCTGTTGAACGTATGTAATCACCACACCCAGTTCATATAGGATGAAAATGACTTTTTGTATCACCCTTCCTCCTTCTTGAACCTCAGCATCGCGGATCTTAGTGCTTCCTTAGTACCTAAAATCTATTTTCACCAAAACTTATTACGTCATTACTTGGAGTCTACTCCACTGCATTCATTCAAACTTCTCAATCCACACGTATGTTAATATTTGGGTCCTCCTAGTGGTAAATTCTTTTTGAATAATTCAGGTAAATGCCGGTGTCCCGAAGGAGCAAATGCTAATGCCAAATTCTCCCAACTTAACCAACCGTAAGACAGTTTGAACTTAAATATCTAGATTTTCAAACTCCATAATTTTCTCACATACGGGTCAAAGTAAAGCGTTATTAGAACTTGAAAAAGCATTCAAAACAAAATCCTTCTGTCATCACTTGAGCCTAAGTCCAGCAAGAATGCGTCTCATGGTAAAACTGTTCACGCTTGGATCAGATCATTGCAAGCCAATCACGCTTATAGCATTAAAATAATTAACATACCAGACGTTCCACGGTTAAATATAGACGGAGCTTAAATATATGCGGGGTATCATTTTTCCACATTACGATGGGAGGCATTAGTCGCACCCTGTACATAGTTTGTGAGGAGACGTCAGAGTAGTATAGATACTATACTACTCACCAGTAAATTGAATATTACCAAATGAAAGTACATAGCATGAATACATGGACCCCCAGTTCCGGGTCGATGGCTGCAATAATCACAAGGCCCCCTTTCCTGCATAACTTCCTTCCTTCTTGCAAATATAAATAAATCACATAGGCTAGTCCGTATATACCAAAGATTCTAAACTTGTGCTATCCTGACTCCTGCTTTTGGGCACGATAACTTGAGAAACTTTTTTTAACTCTTTTGAATTACTATCAAATGTATCCAGGCTTACATGTTTGGCGGATAGGGTTTCGACTGGTGACCACATTCAAGCCTTTTTATAAGCATTACTTCATTGTGTAAACAGTTGTAAAGTCTTACAACTAGAGGGTGTTGTTAAACAAATAATCAAAAATGTGTTTTCAACGATTTCTATTAATAGAAATTCGCGAATCTACATCGGTAAGTGGCCGTAACACCGCACCCCAAATACCAATGACGTATTAACCCTTTCATGGCACGCAAACCCACAAAAAAAAAAGAATAACTATTAACGTACTAACCATAACCTATTATTATCAAAAAAGATAATAATAATTTAGATCAGCGGTGATCTGACTCTACAAGCTTGTTTAAAATTTGATGAGAGACAAATTTACGATTCTTCGCATTGCTTGTACTCCCACGATCTAAACTATCTCTTACACAACGAAAGCCATTAGCTTTGTTTATTGCACATACAAATTTAACATGGCCAGGGTCAAGGCAGGTTCAAAAGGTTAAGTCAGGTTCACAGACATACACGTATCAAATTCTGGACCAAATAATAACAAACAAATCCCCCATAACACGAAACATAATACACGATTGTGTGTTGCATATACACGCCAGATAAGAACAGGAACAACAGTTTTAATCTGTTATGGGGATTATTTGATAACTGCGCGGTTACTGAAGCGAATGCTGGGCCGCCGAGACCCAAAACAAACCTGGTCTCTCATCCAGAGCCAAATCAGACAAATCAATTACAATACTTTACTAGACTTGATAACTAATATTTACGTCTGTGTGAAAAAATTAGCGAGTGCCAAAATAAGTAGCTAGGTGCATGAAAACAGTATTTGCAGTTCAGTATTTGGAGTTAAGCATTATGGTCATTATGGTGTATGGTCGACTTTGAGGTCCGAGGACGGATTAAATAATTTTTACTAATTAAATATCATTTCTCATTGTAAGCATGACATGCTTCTTCTGTTGTTTTCCCTCTTTCTGAATCATATCATACAAACTACCCACAAAGATCGAAATGAAACATATTAATTCACTCATTCATTTATAATACTGATTTTTCCTCTTGGCTCGCAAATATGTGTGAAATTAATAATGCGGCCCATATAAAAAGCTGTTTGGAGTTTAGTGATACATTGGTTGATGACTGGTAAACTGTACTGAAGTGCTACTAACATAGTTGATGGTATTCAGTATTGGACAATGGGTTTTCTTGTTTGGGCTGTTAAAGCATAAATAAAGGTTATCTGGTTTCAAGATACCCCTTTGCAGCAGCTGATTAATGAAGTCTCCCCGGTAACGCTTGCTTGGTTTTTGCCTTGGAACCCGTTTTGCTTGAAACCTACAGCGACTTTTCCCATGAAATGCAAAGATTTAACTGCGGATAAAACTTTGTTCCACTTATAATTATTGTCTGTATATCTTTCTCCTACTTGTGTGCTGTATATGCAAACGATATAACTTAATTAAAGCTTGGAGGAGGCTTAAAATGTATTTTATCATCCCTTAGTAATGAGCTATCATGAGATACTGTGTCAGATGCGAGGCTTCAATTAAACGAAATACAGTATAACCCCAAACAATGAGCGTCTGCTTGGGGATGGTACTTCATTGCACAACTGCTGATAATTCCTTCATACCTTCGACTAGTTACTAAAAAATTTAACCGTTATTTGTTCAGGTTCATAAAGCTTAAATTATTATTTATCAATTATCAGCGGCAATTAATATATATAATTTTTGATATATGTTAGTGTATGGATATTCCTAGCTTCGTTAGCTTCGCTGGAAAAGTGACAGCGGACGCCCTCTGCTTGCAAACGACTGCCTTCTTACGATAATTCGATGTCGGTTTCCGTTCAACAAGCACGAAATTATTCCTCGAAAACTACGAACTCGAATTACACAAATTATATTCGTTATTACATTTCGGTTTGAAATTGGACCACGATATGAAACAAGCCGAAAAAATTGAACACAATTATTTGGATAGTTGGCGTACGCAAACTATCTATTTACCATTTTACAAAGTATTAATATTCCACAAAAATACAGTAAAGTAGTTTCGAATTCACTTATACAGCCACCGCTATCGGTAAATTATGGTGGTGAATCACTGAAGCACACATGGACATGCTTATAAAGTGTTGCGATTTCTTAATTATAGCAAGCTTTGGGATGTAATACACCACCAACAGAATTTTTAATACTATTATTACCATGCTCACACGCAGTGCTGGATTACCCATTATTCAATATATGCAGAATCTTCGGGGATCAACAAATTGCTATAGAATAATTTGCATTATTTACATTTGATTATCGAGAATAAAGTTGACAGTGCGACCTGTCCTTGGTTGAGTGTGCCCCTAACAGAAAACCTCATAGGCATATATATATACAGTAGAACCTCGGTTGCGTCATTAATTGGCCCCAGGAAGTAGGTCGAAAACCAATGCAGTATGCCCATGGTCATTATATGATACTAACACTTTAATAGAATGAATTTGATATAAAAACAGAATATTATTTTAGACGCTAGGGGCATTAGACCAGTCCTAAGTTAGATTCCATTACTACCTAACGCAGAGGAAGTCCGAACTCGTGGTTCCGTTTTTATTTATTACTCTGGGATACATCCATCCATCCATACACAAAATTCTGTTGAGGAATGGTCATGCTGTTTCGAAGCAAACTATCAGATAGACTTTCACGCTAATAAATATATTTAATCTTAAAAAAATTCTCCTAGAACTAAACACAAGAGCAAAGAAATTTGAATTTAATTACGGCGCTGGTTCGAACTACTGCGTTCTCTTAATCCTCTAAGCTTTCAAGAAAACAACTCGGAAACAAGTAATCTACCAACAATGTATCTTAAGTATGAGCTGGATTCATAGAGAGAATTATGAGCTCGCGGAATTATCGACATAGTTGTGGATTAAAATGAACAATCACTCTCACACGCCACTATTGTGTTTTGGGACGGCGTCCAGACCTTTTGGCGAGCGAGTGCAGTTTAATACGAATGGCATAGTGAAGATAAATAACCGTACTAACTGCATTACGTAAATTCCGATACGATGTTTGGAATAATTGTTGCCTAATATGAAAATTTGTTTCCTTCGTCAGAGCCGACTTTATATGCAAGTTTCTCCCAAATGGGCGCTCTACTCTACTCGTCTTGCCAAATACAATATTTACTAAATCATTTAACTAAAACATGCGGTTTTGTAACTAATTACTTTTCAAAAGTGTCTACACGTTTTGTTTGTTTACGTGTAGACTTACATTTTATATTAAAATATCGTGCCATGTAGTGCCATATTCGTTAATATAAAGATTAACGAGGTTAACTTGTATTTTTGAGTTACTATTGTGCCAAAGTTATTTTAATTGTGGACGCCAGGGTGCACCTTTTCTTAGGTCCTTTTCCTCTGCTGTATATATACTATCTTCAGTAAGCTATCAGTAACACTCTTGCGTGATACGCAGAGGTTCACATCTTGGGTTACAAATCATTAAATCAATCTTTTGTTCTTAAATGTAAAACAAAGCACTCGTTCCCTCCCTTAAAAGTAAAATGTTGCTCGAACATCGAGATGGAATTTTGTCTTGGTAATTACACAACAAATAAACTCTTAGTTTGGCAACAATCTGTAAGTTATTTTATGGTTGTTTTATGGATTTTGATTTTTAGTGATTCGGAGTCGAAGCAACAAAGACAGTTATTACATTACATTACAATACCTATTTTCAATGCAATACGTATTCACCCGTTTATGCTACTAAGTCCCATATTTTCACTTGAACAGTTGTTACCAGACTTTTAAAATCGAAGATTATTTACGAGTAAATCAGTTTATTTCACGTTATCAGTGTAGGAAGTAAGTTTTTATCAGAATGACTATTGTCTTACTGTCGTTACAGACATTGCGTGCGAGGGAAGCAATCTTTGAAATAAAACTGAAAAACAAAGGAACGGAGTCGTGGGAGGATCAATTGAAAGTGCTAATAGATGCTTTGTAATCTAATATCTTGACAAGAAATTAACTCACTGACCCCAGAGAAACACAGGTACTTGTGGGAAAGTTTCTGAAGTACGTGAATATAAAGTAACCGAGGACCACATTAAGCTGATATGAAGTCTGTATAAAATTCTGATAGGGGGTTCGAGATTTAAAATAACATATTTAAAATTAATAACGTAACTGACAAGTACAAACTATCAAAGAAGCAGACTTCATATACCAAATTTTCAATGAATCAAACAAATGCTAAAGGCCTTTAGATAGTGCTAAATTAAGACATATGCTTTAGAGTTTGCAGCATAGGGTGTCCAACAAAATCATAACTCGGCTGTACTGTTAGAAGTGATTACAAGATGAGAGCAATGTGCAGTGAACGGTGAATGGCTTCGACACTAGGAGTCAGTACAGATTCACAAATTCTATTGTAGCGCAACAAGGCTTCATCTGAATGGGAACACGATCTGTGTTCATTTCTATTTTAAGTTGTCAACAAACTACGAAGACAGCGTCCGACTACCACAGTATCATTTCACAATAGTATCGAATTCCAATATCAAACATTGGTATTCCCTCTAGCACTCTAGCTCAGTGTTTTCCAAACTGCGTGTCGCAAGACAGCCGCAGGTGTGTCGCCAAATTTTTATTTAAAAAACTACTTAAATAACGTTTTGGATCAAGGCCAGCATTTTTATTAGTTACAACTTTATTACAAAATGTGCCGCGCTGAAATTTTCTTCGCGAACTGTTGTCGTGGCCTAAGAAAGTTTTGAAACAACTGACCAATAGAGCTCTAGCTTCTGGTAATTCCTGCATAAAGGACCTGGATTACAATTGCCATATATCAGAATAACATTGCATGGATTTACCTTAATACATCAACTATTCATTACATTATAACTTATCCCTTGGTCGCTATTACTATACAACACTGCACGGGAATATCTATTACATTATTACCTATAATTGTGTTAGTGTATTGCCATATACTATTATAGCAATTGCTTAATTTGCTCATACGTGCATCGTTCAGTAGTTAAGTTCTGTATTAAGTATACAGTACACACACACATACATAGTCTATCTCCATCGCCAACTTCTCAGGCGACGTTATTCCAACATTATCCTCTAATTGAAACAACGCCCTTTTGTTTTCGACAGTGTCGACAGATATGTTACAAACTTTTCCATGTATCAATTTAATGTGTATACAAGATATATTCTTACACATAAATGACCTATACACATTATCCTGTGCGTTCATATCAGATATCCATTCACATATCCTTTATAAGTATTATGCTATGTTATGATATTCAACGTAATATGACGCGTGTTTTTAAATGTGATAGGCGTGAGTCGAACTGCTTGGAAGAATGAACCGACCGCAGGGTTCACAGTTGATGGGGATGCCCCAACATTCGAGGGATGCTTACCATGGACGTCCGCTGTGGGTCGCAAACGTGGCAGTTATCCCACTCTGAATCAGACGCCGAAGTACTTTTCATGTAAAAAAAAACTCGACCTTTTACTCGAGTATATATGGTAATTGTTATCCGTGGACAAACTATCCAAACCATTGTTTGGTTCACTTTAATTCCCTCCCCCACCGTTGGTATGGACGCTGAACCACTTCAAATGCGCCGACCATTTATTGTATGTCACAATGAACTCGTTGACTCTTGGGTTTTTTTATTCTGATTGGTTAAGAGCCGATTAACGCAACAATACAACACGAAAATGTCAAATTTACTTCAATTCGGTTTTGCTTTTGATCTATCTGTGACGTTTTGATAGTGTTTTAAATGGAATCGATCTAGTATTATACGGACAAACTTGTTTCCATAAACAATGAGAACATAACTGGATAACATGGATTACCCATTAAGAAATTTAGGGAATCAAGGGAAGAGGGGTACACAAAAAAAGCCTTTTCCTCGAGCTATCATACACTTAACAAAAAGGAAAAACCAACAGTACAACACAATTTTCTGTAGCTTTGGTGTCTTCAGACAAATAATAAAGTTTATACAGTGATATTACACTGAAAGGTTCAGCTTCTGAAATTAAAACGTCATAAAATATTTTATTAATGTCACCTAACTACATTGTTGAACATGATATTCTGAATGACCTTGAAAGTATTTCAAATGACCTTCAAATGTAATAATTCCTAAATTTATTAGCCGACGAATGACACTAACCTTTAATGCCCACGCATATTCTGCCTAACTCCCCAATAATTAAATTAACTAATTCATAGTATAACACTTCTACTTCTTCATACGGGTTGGACCTCGCTAATCCGATAAGTTTGGGGATGCCGGAAAATCGATGGTGTAATCGTATTACCATGATACGGCATGGTAATAAAGGAGGAGAGGATGCAAGGGATATCAGCCTCTACATTTTATTACATTAAGGGCGTGTACCTATTTTGCAACAGAATGGCAGCTGCCTGTTGACATCGCTAGACTAAATCCGTTGACGCTGTTTTACGGAATTTACTTTGTTTCATCTCATTGATTCATTGATTGAATTTAAGTCAAAATATTTACTCGCTGGTTTTGCTTTCACTTTTCGATTTTTTTTCTTTTGTTTCGTTTCGCTCGATCAACGGAATCATAACAACGGCGGACAATGGAATTCGCAACCGCCAACGGAGCTCTTTGAATGCGGATGTTAATGGTATGGGCATTCGTTACTTGTAGTTCGATATATCTGCGGTTTCAGGAGACTGTGGTAGTATACTAGTACTAAGATAATCCGCAGAAGACAATTCTAGAAGATATTTTTTACATGACTTTTCATTTCAACGTCTTACTGCGCGTAATCCATCAAATAAACTTTGCAGTATCTATATGACGTCTGATCCAGAGTGGAGCAGCAGCCCAATGTGCAACACCACGCGGAAGTCCTTGAACCCTATTAACTAGAAATTACTGTTCCTGTTTAAAATTATACGGGAAGTCTCACAAATCAACTTTGCTACGGGCATCACATTATCTTAATCTGGCCCTGGGTATTATAGGACTTTTTGGTTGCACGGTAAAACGTTTGAATCTGTCCAATCAATCAAATATATTTTAAACACTACACAGTTGGACCAGCTGACGCGAATTCTAAAATTTCGGAAAATATTTGAATTTCGCTAAAAATCAGCACGTGACAAAGGAGTTATGTAAACAAGAGGGAGTGTCGCATACCAGTATTCAGGCAACCACATCAAGAGATCATCACGTCAAAAAGTGACATCAAAAAGCTACCGTAGAACAAATATTATTCCGCTTAGGAAAACATAAGAGTGGAAAACATCTGCTAATCAGTTTAAACCATCTTAAAACAGTGGGACGTGAGAGGACCATGGACAAATTAAACTTAGAGTATCTACGCCACTGACTGAACTTGTAACTTAGGTTGCAATAGCGAAACACCTGAAGGAGATAAGTATGGCATACTTGATTTAACGAAGTCATAGCCCAGCTAACAATTGAATGTTTTTTAACATTT
>QXVX01006300.1:24675-35020 GCA_013436065.1 Halocynthia aurantium
TGGTTGTGTTATTCGCGATCATACAATACGTCATAACATATATATCTTCGTTTCGGCGGGTTCTCACGCATTCTTAATAGCTGGGTTTCAGTTACCTGGATATACCAGGGTCAACCGGTGACCCGCACATTATGCGACTAAGCGCTATAATACATGAAATCAACACCTGAATATGTGCGGTCGGCGAATGGTAGCTGTTTCACCGGAATAAGATGATAAATTTGCGGGGGAAACTTTTTCTCGCACCCGCTTCAGGAGGGATGAAACTTGAGATGATTTCACGGAAATACTGCAGATGTTTTCAAGCATTAAATCAGCGTCCCGATTAGTATTAATGACGACAAGATCCAAAATGCAATGCAATATATAAAGTAAATATTGGATCTCCAGACCTTAAGACTTACAGACAATACCACTCGTATCATTCTTAACTGGAAATATTATAAATGACTTTAAATGTTAGGTTCAACAAAACAATAACACTGACGCGCACTACAGGTTATAAGTGAACAGTCGTTGTAGGTGGCACAGATGACACAGAGAAATGGACACAACACTTGGAAAAGCAGTATGCTAATTTTACACTTATACACTTATATACTGTACGGTACTGTCAAGTTGATTTGAGCACTGATTCCGAATTTGAGCAAATTACGACTTGTCAAATACTGACTTAGTATGAGTTTACTGTATTTTGATTATACCGGTTCGTGAAGCTGAATAAAGAGGTTTGTTCAACTTTACCTAACTGTATCCGACACTGGATCCAGTTGAAAGATTCACCGTAACTTCGTTGTATGTGAAAACGCGCAACAAAAGTGTACAAGCCATTTATAAATATCATATGACATTCAGCGTGTCAATGTCAACCATTTCACACGACTATTTCACTTTGAAATCGACAGTAAATCTTTTCCTTCGTCATTGACAGATTTTCTACACCGTTAAAAGACAGAGAGCAGACTTTCAAGTCTCAGATCGCGTGCTAACATCATCATTCTACAACAGCGAATTGATACGGTAAGCTGGATTAAAGAAATTGTAGCGAGAGTAGCAAATGCTACCGGTCCCAAGCTTATAAGTTTTTTAGTCTCCTCGTCGGGTAAGATTGTGTGTCAGAATATCCGATTTATGTTGTCTTTGTGTAAAATTTACTCTTTACTCTCTACTCGATAGGATTTATTTTATAAAAATTTGCAGCAATTGTTCTATAATCTATAATTCTATATGATATACATTTGATTCCTATGGAACTTCTACAGCACTTAATTTTTCATTTCAAACTTATGGCTCCCGTAGCCAATCACGGGAATTGAGTACAGTATTGGGGGTCCGTTAGCAGAGTTCAGAATTTCAATAGGGTCACAAGCATATTATAAATGTTTTCTGAATATTAATTCATACAAGCATATATTCGTACATGAAATGTCAGAAAAACACAGTACAGCAGATATGGACCTAACGGTAAAAAATGATAAAAAGGGTTCTTCGTGTTGAAAATCACATATCTATAACAGTGCCTGTTAAACTTTAACGGACTGTAGTAAAAAAAAGTATTTGTTTGAAGTACCCTACAGATCAACACCGATCGCGTGCTAAATACTGACCAACTGAGTTCCTTCGAGACGAGATAAGCTTTGACCAAATAGAGAAAAATCGTTTTTGGGTAAAAATGTTGACACGGAATGATTAATTTGTAGCAAATTTTGAATGATGAATGACTTGACGGAACTTGAGAAAAAGACAAACATACAGGAAACAATCTATCATTCTTGCCGCTTTCTAGATAAATATCTTTACAAGTATAACGACTTCCAAATGAAATTAGGAACCTTTGGTATGCTTAAGTACAGTGAAATATTTAAAACTATATCGAGGCGAAAACACCCTTTCATGAGACAGGTGCGTTATTGTTTCAATTGATGGATTTCCACCACAAACATTCCATATTTCTTGATAGAAATTACCCCAGTGAAAAATATATCGAGAATTACTGCATAAAAACACCACCACACATATAAAATTATTTCATATTTTCTATGTAATCCACAATAACTAACATTGACTTGACTTACTGATAAAGACATGTCGGATTGAAGGTTGTCAGAATACTGAACTGTGGTCTGCTATATTTAGTCGAGCTCACTGTACATACATGTCTAATGTAGATATTGTTCAAGCTATTATTCTCTGTCTTACACAGATTTGAATTCCCAAGATCTTTGAAACAAAGTCGGCTACCATTATATCCATTACCTTGTTGTTTAGTAGTGGTTAAGTGGATAATTGGAAGCAGACAAGTCTTGAAAATGAATGTTTTCGTTTTGACTTGAAAATTACACGCTGACAACAAGTTAAAATGCCTGAAAATCTTCAAGCAATTAGAGGATTAGGTTAAAAACCACAAATATGAATAATAACTAAGGCCAACTATGGCTCCATATAGTTACCAAGGGTCTTAAAATACTTTTCCCCAAACTTGCCCCAATAGCCATATTCAACCCCATGTATTCGTCGACCCCTCAAATTGACCCACAAATCCCCAAGCGTCAAAATCGACCACTTTTGGTATACCCAATATCAGCTTCTGCTTTGTTGGAAAATTTCAAAATTAATTAGCAACATAACAGGTATTTTGAAGCATTATGTTTTGTTCAGCGGTTAACGCATTTATAATTCTTAGTTAACATTTGCGTTAGCAGTTGGAAATTCTTTAAATGATTATCTTAAATCACCCGCGGTCTATTTACCAGCTATTAAGGTTGATGTTTTGAACAGGGGCTTCGCAAACTAACTTTGACACGTGCCCCGCATTAGCCTCATCCGGTCCCGCATGTAAGTACCTTTTCTCAAAGATACGAGGTTAGTCATTGATAGAATACGATACAGGCGATCTCGAGTGTCCAAGAACACGAAATTTGAATGATCAATAACCAGATTAAACAGTTTATTTATAAAGCAAAATCTTTCGGCTCGTTTGATGGTCTCGAACACGCGATTCGACAATAGATTTTGGTGAAGGAATTTATTTCAACACGAACAAACTATCAAACAACTATTGTTTAAACCGCACGACTAAGATAAACTTCATCTTAATCTGATAATACCGATGATGTGTTCAATGATGTTTACCTAAGTCGAACAAGAAAAGTCACTATAATCCATCTTATTATAATAACAAATCTATAAGGGGGTCACTCGAACAGTAATGACCAAAGTGTGTGTTTCCCTTTGAGGACCGCGCCCTTGGTTGGCTTAATGATAGCACACACCGTGCCTACATTACCGATCGCATTTACCTGATCAGAGAGGAAAATTTCGTTCTAAAATCCTCAATGAATACTGTAGTTTGAAATCGGGCCTATAATTCGCATCTGGTCCAGGACCATTATTAGCTCCGCAAGCGTTCAATCCAATCAAGTTAGCTCACAATGAAACAACTGACGACTGACAGGAAAATACTTGACAACGGCGACGAATGAAAACAAAACAACAACCTTGCACGAAAGCTATCTACTGTTACGGAATAGATCTGTCTTTTTACGTCACAACAGCAAGATGGAAAACTTTGATGTATGGGTCAGTTTACAAGTCACCGATAATGAGGTCACGAAAAATACAAACTATCTTCACAACATCACACCCACCATGACGTAGATCATACAAATTATTACACAATATTCGTCTAAAATAAATTTAGATTCTTAATCTACGTCAACCGATAACTAATTCAACATTATTGCTTTAAAATAGAAGTGTATTAACCAACTATTTCGTCACAGACGATCGTTTATTCGGATGTCGTCCTATCTATTGTTTCCTAACAGTGCTGATATGGATTGTCAATATTAACATACAGTAGCAGCTGTTATACGTCAGGGTTCAAAGTTCATGACCTTGACACCTTATCAACATTATATTGTAAAGTGCATAGTTCATATAGGTGACAGTTAAAAATAAACATGGATAATAATTGAATACCTATCAACTGTGTACACATCTATTTGAGACAGTCTGTACTGCTAACGTTAAGTGCAAACAAATCTGGATTGGCACCTAATAATCAAGCTATTATCTGTTTCCTAATTCATCATTGTCTCATAACAATCTGGTGTCAGATAACAATTAAGTTGACTGCAAATATACAATACCTTGTCTGCAATCGACACTATGTTTGAACTACGGAAGTATTATGACAAAACAATAAGAGCTATCAAATATTGCGAAACTCATACCTGAATTACGAAGTATATGGTGACGTGCCAATGGAGAATATATACGATGGATACGTAATAATGGGAGAACAAATGTAGCAGAGTGACGCAGAATAGTGGATGGAGGCAGAAGACGAACATAAAAAGAAAAAAGAAATAAATTAAATGTAATAACTCGTAATCTTTCGTGTTAAATTTAGGTGCAAAAGTGCGCCTTATACAGAAGTAAATACGATAAATCCAGTGAATATGTTCTTTTATACATTTACACTTTATTCTCTACACATTTAATATTTTTTGCTAATTTTACATTCAACGACTCCCCGATACGTCACGCGCAGTTAGGAACTTGCTTAATTTTTTCTCGCCGGCGTTATACTAAAACAATGTTAAACGAAACGACGTTAATCGAGGATCTACTGTATAGTACTATCCATGTCCTATTATGACAATACAATGCTAAAGTTTACATGATGCACATGTATCACGTAGCGACCAGGTATGCACTGTGAAAATATTTATCAAAACAAATAAACCCGCGATTCGCATTATGGTTCACTAATGGAATTTCAATAACTTGACCTGTTTGACCTCTGCGTGTCAAAAAGTATATACTGTATATTATTCGATAACAATCAGATAAATAATCAAATGTTTTGACAACGCGTCTTGAAAACTAATTGCGTATTTAATGAATCGTAATGCATAAGTAAACGCAATGTGCTGATTATATATAGAGCACACAATCTGAGGTTAACCAGGAGAATTGCTTGTACGCGAAGTATGCTATCTACTGCTTCACGCATATAAGATATACCAAGACAAATATGAACTTATATATATATATATATGCCGTGTATACCAGACCGTTGAGAGTTTTTTCAAACCGCGAGAAATTTGCATATAGTTTTGTTCACCGTGTTATTCTGGTCAATGGGCGTTAGGGAGTTTGGGGGCGTTAAAGCATTCCTGAGGCATACCCAGATTCAGAGGCATCGTTTTAGAAAAAAAATACGCCGCCACGCCACGGCATTTCGAGTTGTGCAGATATGTTATGAAGAAACCGGATAATAAGAATTCTTAAGATTGCCATCACTAGTTTGCACGGTATGTCATCATAAGACCGAGTACAAATAACTTCCTAGAGTTATGTCAGCAAACACCTCTCTGTCCAAGCACTGTCATTCCATTACCGTTACTTGACAAGGGGTAAACGAACAAGCGACTCAAAGGCACTTGAACTTCAAGTAGGCATAGTTGATAAATTTGAGAAATATGAAACCGGAATTCTCGTAGCAAATTACTGTTATTGTACAGAGCTCACAGTTTAACTTCGATATAGTTATGTGTAAATAATACTTCTGTTTAAATGGTACACACAATGGATATCCTTGCCAGTCTTGTTAGTATAGATAGACTATAGAGAAATGGGGTATGCCACAATAATAATCTTGTTTTGGGGTCGAAGGCGGTCCAGAGAAAACTGTAGAATTCGTTTAACCACCTAAATAAGTTGTTATACAACCCTTTTTTTATTGGAAAACTAACACAAAGTGCCCCCTCCCCTGTCTTGCCAAAGTACTGTATATTTATATATAATGATATATATTTTTGTTATTAAGCAGCGTTCGAGTGGCCCCCTAAGTAGAATTTCATTTCTGGCGACATTGTTTCGAGATAATAAAAAATTACACGTTGATAAGTAGCATTATTTGCCGCAAAAAACGTAACTCTACCTATGCTCAAAAGCGGTTTTATTTTTCCCAATAGTTTGTTTACATAAACCACTAACTGATATCAAGGTTTTATTTGCATGACCTCACGTTGTCATTAAATGCGCACAAATGTCAAAAGTCGCCGATTTATCAAAGCAATGCATCAACTATCGAGTGAACTTGTAACAACATAAAATCTTACGAATTTTGAACTGGCTGTCGATAACATCTAACATTTTCCTCTGAATATGACATAAATGGGAGTTGAATGATTTTTACAAGCGACCCTTGGACCAGCTAAAGAAGGTTTTATTAAGTTTTAATGAGATCATGGATCATTTATCGGGAGAAGGGAATAATAATTAGGGAAAATGGGGTGACTAATAGCTCAGCTATTAAGTACGTCATAGATCTTATTTCAAAAAGATATTTAGTAAACTGAAGAAACTCTATAAGTAAACTCATACCGTGGTACAAGTACAAGTATCAATATTCTTCACCAAAACGTCCTAAAAAGGTTGAAGTGTTTTACTCGAATACACGTACTCCTAACTTACTGACAATCTCGTTTAACGATTTCTCACACTTACGACCATTCCTCACACTTACGACCGTTAGATAGTGTTGGACCATTAGACCTTTAAAAATTTCTATATTCAGATAATTTATTTGATAGAAACCTGACACATGGTATCTTTTCACACTCTCATAGACTATTATTACCGGTTGGATGACATTAAAACAATATCTAAAGATATTTCCCGACCAGGTCTTTGGAACGAAACCTGGTCGTTGAGTGACGAGTGCCTGAGTACAAGAAAATGGAACCAAAAAGTAAAAAGTTTTGCTTGCCAAGACGTATCAGGTACTCACAAAAGCTGTAAGTTAATATCCATTAAACTTTAGCCGAGCGTCACTTCGCGACAATATTTACCACACGTAAAGGTAAAACTGCACCGATTCCAACGAAACGATCATATTACCTTCAAGAGCGAGTAATTGCATTGGTATGATGAGTGAAAATTACTATCAGACCATAAAATCAGTGAGCAATTTACCTAGTGTTTGTTTTTATGTCTAATTGTGGTTGGACTGCAACGAAACGGTATTAACCTGACTTTGACAGCTGAATGAAAAAATAGTTTATTTATTTTTATTATACAAAGTAGAAATATATACTACAGCGCTTAGAAAAAGTATACAAATGTACATTATTCAAAATCACTACGGAAAATCTTGAAACTTGAAACGATAGTCAACGAAGTCGATAACATTTACATGGACAAGACAAGAGCCTGCCAGACAAGAGGAAGTTTTAAGATATCGCTACAGGTCTGTCTACTTGTACAAGAATTCTCCGTGTATAAGTCGCAAATTCTGACATTTTTGAAGTTTAGGTTATAAACGAGTGCTTGAATATGTGTTTGGTTAAATCATGAGAAGAGAAATACATCGTTAAGCAAAGACTGCATCATGGAGTCATAAAAGTATTGTCGGATGATGGGAACGGGTTAATTTAGCTCTGGAGTGACAAACAGGTATAAACAACGAGTCAAGATACGATGGTTTACGGAAACCAGAAAGGTGCTCACTGTCGACTGACGGTGACTTTTTTCATACTTGGAGTTCTTGCAACGACAAAAGACACAAAACGAGAGAGACTGCCGCCAGAGTGTAGGTGAAAAACTGACATTTTGAACATCTGAACTATTTTGAAGACTTTTTAAATCAAATTTTCGGAATGCCGATGAACTCAAACGAATTTTCACTTCAGCTGGAACTTTTTTCGCATGTTTACGCAATTTTATTTTATTTTTAGGAAAAAATATTTGAAAGTTGATACTGTTTTTTGTAGGCCCAACATTTCCAGTGGACTCCTTTACGCAGGTCAAAAGTCAACATTGCATGAAATTACAACGTCGATTTGAGGACTGGTGATGGCCGCCGATAAACACGAGAGGACTGGAGGCAGGATTTCTAGCGTTAAACTACCAAAAAAAACAGTCCAATGAGCCTTCGCACTATACATATAAATTTCGATGTTACACATTATTATACAACCCAGGATATACCATAGTCTTCTTCTTCGAATACTGATATTACTCATACTGAAGAATCATCAGATATACTGAAACACTTAACTAGGAAAAACTCTTGATATCTGATACGAGCGAACACGGTAGAGACTTGAATGAATTCTTCACAACTTTCAATAATTATTTTTCAAGTAGAAAGGGCTTGAGAGATAGCGAGCTGACGAGACAACAAGAAATGAATCATCAAACGAAAGAAATAAGCAAAAAAACAATCGAAAACTACTTCACAGGAAAATCAGACACCAAATAACTAACTGTCTTCCTCCAATTCTTAAAATCGAAACCACAAAAATTCTTCATCCAGTCAAATAATTAAAACCATTGAAACTACCTAAAGCCAAGAGTTTCCAGCAGAAATTTAGATAATTCATATTCACAACACAAAATACTTCTTAGCATAATGATGTCATGGTTCCGGTTGGGAACCAGTCGTTTTAAAAAATCTTTACCATCACCGTTATTATTAGAAGTTCAAGGATTCAAGTTCAGGATCCAATTACTATACATCAGTCATATACTGTTGCCAGATAGGAAACGCAAACGGAAGAAGTGGCAAATCCATTTGATGTGATAACAGTGATCTGAATTTGGAATATTTCCAAATGGACAGTTGGATATAAATCAACGAAGTAGCGGACGAATTAGGCCTTATGAAATGAAGCCAAGCGAAATGACAGGCAACTCCCTAACCATGAAACCGTTTACGACGACGAATCTTTTATGATGTGGTTTACGATGTGTGTGAAACAGGTGCTATAATATACTGCTGATATACACTAATGGCCTGCTTTGCGTTGTTCCGTTAAATTACAGGAAATATTATCGGTCTCAAGTCGATATCAAACAAGAGAACCAATTTTCGAGTTTTATTGACTCATTTAATTATTCAATATGTTTAGTTAGTCGTCCTCAGTAGTGCATGTGCTCGGTTTGCTTATATATATACATTTTCATAGTTCATTAATCCATCATATCGGGACAAAAAGTATATGCATATATCACCAAACAACCCAGGTTTGAAGAACATATCTAATATTCTATAATGCTTTAATGACCTTGTTTAACGATTCGCTTAGCGCTCAGTTTTCAGGAACACATCATGAGCGTTAAGCGAAGTATTATAGTATATATCGAGATTAGCGTCGAATAGTCAGCGAAGTGTAGCGAAAAAATAGAAGTGAGGAATTGTTCAAATAAAGCGATTTTAATCAAAATACCAAGATTTAATCTGAGAATTTCTTATTGACTAATCTGTGTTATCAGTAGATTGTTCGAATAGTCGGATTTTAATCATAAGATCAAGATTTAATCATAGAATTCCTTTTCGGGAATCAAATACTTCATTACATTACATGATCCTAAATAAGTTTATATGAAATAGTGAGGGAACGCTGTTGCCATCCTAAACAAAACGAGAAAACACTGTTCAAGGGTAAGAAACCCTTCCAGGATGAGGGCTGGGGCTGGGATGGGGCTTACAGGGAGGGGTGTTCTAGATGTGCTTGAACTATTGAACGTTATAATGATTAGCATTCCGAAAACGAACTGTCGATAATTACACTCGCTAAACAATATCGCCATGGAGGCTGCTCAGCGGATGTAACGATTATGGTTTAATAGCTATGAATATCAATCAATGTCGAATTATTGTTATCGAATAACGCGATCAATTATCCGTGTAAAAGATTCATAGGCTGAATTTATGAATGAAATAATTATCATGCCAGATTTTATTTATCGTCACCATTTTTCATTAACAACAGCAGTTTTGTAAATGAACTGTAAATACCTAGGCTCCGTGCCAGTTTTTAATACTTGAGATGACCAATGCCTAATCAGTGTCCTGCTGTACTACTGTTTAAACTGAAAATTTGTTAAGCCTTATCATGTCACAAAGTCCAATCACCGCTGAAGGTGACTCATTTCTCACATCATATCAACCCAGGATATTTGTTTTTGCTCAAAACACCGAATAACCAATTCTTTGTACGCTGACGGATGTGCGCGGTTCAAATTATTTATTTTGTGTTGGAACAAAATCCGAGCTGATTAATATGTAAATACAATGTAACTGTAAAATTGCCAAACCAAAATTTCATCCTCCACTTCATAAACAAATGGAACAGTGGCCTGGGGTCATTCGGAGTGAAACTCCTTGTGTTAATACGATTTTATATCTATGTAAAATACCGGAGGAAAGGTTACAAAATGAGCTAAGGCCACACCGAACTGAAATTTGATTTAAGACAGAGCCGACTTTAAGCCAAATGGGTTACGCTTCCAAGGGAGCCTCGTACTCCAAATTAAGTATTTTAGTATT
>QXVX01006301.1:5914-67709 GCA_013436065.1 Halocynthia aurantium
CTTGTCTTCTTACTGTTTATGGATTATATCAGATATTTATCTTGAATTCTTTCATCAGCTTCAAGATCTCTCCAGTGGTTCAATAGTCTACACAAGCAAGAGAAATTTGGGATCAAAAACAGCATTGACAGATATGATTAATCTTCAAATATCTGATGGATTTCATATTGTAAATGCAGCTGTTCATGTGCAGATACTACCTAAGGTAAGAATATTTTCAATTTACAGGTTTGATAACTCCTAAAGATATTACCAAGCAAATGGTAGTCATTATATTATCATAGCAATTTTTAAAATTGTATTATTTTGCCATTGTAAAAGTAAATAAAAGATTGCATAGAAGAAGTATTAAATGTGTTCTAATACTTTTATCAATAATCCAGCAGATTCAATCTATTATTGAATAATTCCTCTCTTGTTTTGTTGCATTGCTAATATTTCAATTTTTTTTGTTTGTTGCTCTTATGCTTTTGAGACTTGAAATATCTTGCTTGCAATCCCTGGTATATAGGATTTATGATGGATAATAGGGGAAAAAGTTATCATAAATTGCTTTAAATTTTTTGCAGTTGAAGAACTCTCCACTATTATTGACAAATCAAGCCGGACGTGTTCTATCAAAAGGTCTTCTACAAATCACAAATGCATTGCTGAAAACAATTGCTCCAAATGTGAAAGATAAATCAAAGTTGGTGTATGTTATAAAGCCGGAAAATTATACAAGGTAGGCAATTATCAAGAAGGATTATGGGATATGATTTTGTTGTGTATTAAATTATGTAATCATTATTTTTGCTTCAAATATGTTGCAAGGAACCTATCCTTTATGGATGTAAAAGAGTTCTGTAATAATGCATAATTTTTTTCTTTTGCAGTGGTGAAGTGGTTCGTATCATCCCAATGTCTTCTGATGATCCAATGACTGTGACTGAGAACTGGGTTCATATGGAGAAAGATATGTACAGATCTGCACCATTGATGAGATTCACACAGGAAGATGTTGATGAAGGAAATATATGGTATAGAGATCTTGGCGGGCAGGATCAAGTTGAAGCATTTAGATTCCAGGTAACAACTTCTTTCAAACTCTATATGTCTATACTCTTCATACCACTGACCATACCATAACTTGATTTTCCAGATTCTTGATGAAAGCCACAAACAACCGCAACCAATCATCTCCGATAGATTTCTTGTGAACGTAGTCCCGGAGAACTCTGCGGCTCCTCATGTGGCGAGAGGACTCAGTTTTCCTCCTCAGATGACAGCGAATGAAGATCGTATCACGGTTATTCATAGTGGATATATGAAATATACAGATAAGGATACACCGGACAGAGACTTGATCTATAACATAACAAAGTAAGTGGCTTGGCTGCATGAAAAGCTTTGATTACTAGTACTTTATATGCCCATATACTTACGACCATGCCAAAATTACTAGGTACATTTTGTTCGCAGGTCGTTTTCGTCAGAGTTTGGATCAATCGAGCATGCTGATCATCAGTACATTCCAATCACTGTCTTCACACAAAGTGATATTGATTCTAACAAAATCATGTTCCGTCCTCGCACATCGGATCCTCCGCTCGACATCCAGGATGAAGTGATCACAGATGATGATTATGATGATATGGATGCAGAGATAGGAGTTGGAGGATTTGAATCGTATGGGGATTACAGCCCTTATGTTGGGAAATTTGAAGCACTTACATTGGAAACGTGAGTGATTTGTAATGTAAAGTTTACCTCCGAATTCAACAAACCATAGGGTGTGATCAATGTGGCTCGCAAACCACAGCTTGGCCACCCCTGTAATATACCAAGTAGTTATAATCTATTTTCAAGTCTATAAAGTACGGTTCACATGTATTCCAGGAAAGAACTTCCAGCCACACTAGAATTTGAATACACAGTATCAGACGGCCAACACACTCTAACTCCTTCCAATTTCACAATAAAACTTTCTGATCAAGGAAACAACGCAGCTCCAACATTCACCAACCCACACCCAAGACTCAATGTTACCCAAGAAGGAACTGCTCCCATCGGTTCGTATCTTATCTTGCCACTCACTTATCACTCATTAAAAAACTAGAGGCCCCTCCTGGAAAGTTTGATCACCTCATAGGAAATTCTCAGCAGTAATTAAAAATACACCGTATTTACTTCTGTATAAGTTGAATTTTTTTTATCTAAATTTAATATAAAATTAGGCGTGCGACTTATACACAGGAATAATTTACAATTCCAATTTTCAAGTTTTGTACTAACTTTTTAAATAGGTAAATTAATATATGCAATGCAACATATACACAAGTGAGACTAGTGGTACAGAGTAAATATCAGTTATTCAAAATCTTCAATTTTTTTTAGGTATGCAACAACTGAGTGTTAGTGATCCAGATACCCGTCCAAGGGATCTAATTTTCACCCTTGTGAAACTCCCCCAGCATGGTTCGGTGATACGTAACGATCAAGAAAATAGAATAATTTTGAGAGAGGGAGATTCATTCACTCATGACGAGGTATTTCCCCAGCCAGTTTATTGTCGGACTAAATTTCAGAAGTTCTGTTATGGTAAAATATTGCATTTGTGTTATGAGATTTATTTTAAAACTTTATTATTCAGATTCAAAGAAATTCACTTCAGTATATTCACGATGGAACAAACGCTCCGACAGATCAGATACAAGTCAGTGTTACAGATGTGACGCACACTGCCACCAAAGTCATTCAGGTAAAGCCTAAATTATACTGTGAGTTTTGTTGCAGCTTCTTTAAAATTTACAAAGTAATATTATTGGATACACAATACAGAGTGTTTTTGTTTTTCCAGATCAAGATTCTTCCTACTGATAGCACTGGTCCAACACCAGATCTTACAAGCGAATTATCTCTCGTTGTACCTGAAGGAAGTGTCGGAACTCTGACAAGAGAAAATCTTGCTTATGTTGATAATGATTCAACAGATTCAGATGTAATATATATATTTTGAATGGTATTGTAAAACACCTGTACACTAATACCCTGCTTTGCTCTATAAAGTGGGCCAAATTGAAAATTACTTGAATATTTCCCTCATTCTTGACCCGACTTTTCATGTCACTAGAAACGTGGCAACAACAGCAATATCTCTTATTGCAGTAAATTACCTTCAAAAACATCGGCCTTTTATTCATCTGTGTTCTCTACTAGTTATATGATATTCTATTTTTAGATCATCTTCCATGTGGAGACAGAACTTGAGCATGGTATTCTTGACAGTGAAGTGCTGGGTGATATAATTGCAGGAGATACATTCACACAAGAGGATATCAATGTAGGATATATAAAGTGAGTATTTTTTTACTATAATCCCTTATTAGCAAGTTTTATAATGTTTATTTCCAGATGTTTTTCATGTTATATAGACATCAACCGATAAACAATTTTGATCTTATAATTTCTAGATATCGCAGCAGAGATGAAGTTGGTTCAAACCCATTGACAGATGAACTTCATTTCAGTGTTACTGATTCATCTGGTAACAAACTCGAAAATCAGTTGCTGACAATTACAATCACACCAGGAGAAAATCAACCACCAGTTGTGTCTGTAGGAAATGGGATAACGGTATGTTGTTGAATTTTATTTTTTGTTGTTGGTGGGAGAGTAAGTCACGTTCAATTCAGTTCTATTATCCTCTTGAGTCCATCATCATCATAGTATAAGTAATTAAAGGAACACCATCTATCATAAGTTTTTAAATACTATTCAGGCTTTTCAAAGATGGGAAATTAACCTACTGGATATATCTCTAATTTTTTAATTTTTCCCAGGTTTCTGAAGGCGATAGTGTTCTTATTACACCTCGTGATGTCATAGCAACCGATTCCGACACTCCGAAAAATGACCTAATCATCACAATTACAAAGAAACCAGAACACGGATATTTCCTCAATACGTTAAGATCTGGTGAGCGAATATCACAAGGCTAAAATTTTGCTTCTAAATATTGTATTACATGATAGTTCTCCTACTACTTTTTAGTTACGTATAGTCAATGTTATTTTGTAAGAAGTCATGTTGTGGTAAGATCAACGACATCTAGTAATTCAATCAGTCTACTGCTTCACAACGATAACTTTCTCCCTTGATGTTTTATGAGCAAAAGCATCCGGTCACTTTCGCTATACAATCCAGATATAGTACAAGTATGAAGACTATAGCAATGGAAATGCTAGAAATTGACATCCCTGTTCTGTGCATTTAGATGTAATGAATGCTGATGAAGATGAGGTTTGGTTCCGTATGCAGGATGTACTGGATGGAGCAATTTATTATGTGCAAAGTTTACATCATCATTCTGAACCAAAAAGAGATTCCTTTGCTTTCCGTGTATCTGACGGTCATAACCTGTCACCTATATATGGCATGAATATAACTATTGCAGTAAGTTTTGAAATTCAGTTGCTTTTCAACCAGGTAGTATAACTTACAGTGATAATTGAGTATAATTGGGGTATTTTTCACCTGTTCATCCTGTTCAATTTGAAATTCTGAAATCAATTTTTTTTTGTTTCTGCGTTTTCCAGCCAACGAATGATGAAGAGCCTGTCGTTTCTACGCACTCTCTCGTGTGCAAATACGGTCACGCAACTTTAATCTTAAACGCATCGTTGTCAGTAAAAGACATTGATACTCCAAATAAAGATCTCATATTCACTGTTACTTCAATACCACAGTACGGAGCACTGGTCAGATTCTCTCAAAAATTGCCCCATGATGTCTTGAATAAATGGAAAATGATGGGGAATGGTGAGAAACAAATTCTACTTAGAATGAAGTAGTTCTCAGAGTCCCAGGATGTATTTCTTGTTTTTCATTCGATATATATACGTAGTGTACAGAGTGAATTCTTTTCCAGTTCGAAGTTCCTCCCTTGATTGAGCCAGTTGTCTCCCATTTGAGAATCCCTAAGATATATAGGAAGTAAATAGCGATGAAGTTTACATGATGAGTGTCCACTGTGATTTATTTTTGAATCGTGTCATGTAAATCCTTCTTGTTCAATAGGATCTCTTCAACTTGACATGATTGAGAAGAAAAAGTTGATGAAGTTGAGAGTTGGATCAAAGTTCTCTTACCAAGTAAAGTTTTTCTATTAATCATTAGAACATGATTACATTCTTTTAGAAAATGAATAAATAAACATTCCATTTTTCAGGACGTTTTGGATCAGTTGATATGTTATGAAAGCGAAGGATATAATTCAGAAGGTACGACAATTCGTAGAAGAAGAAGAGATACTCTTGGGTTTATATTGAGTGATGGAAGCCATCAATCACCTGGGAGCATTAATATTGAGGTAAAAATTTCACCAACCAATTTGCTTCACATCCAGGTCATTGGAACAGAACAGAACAGAATGCAATTTAACAGTTCTTCTGTCAATTTATCATTTATTCATTAAGGTTGATCCAGGAGAACTTGATAATTATGTTGAAGAAGAACAAGAAGAGGATGAGAATCTGATTCTGGAGGAAGAAGTGGTTTCATACAAGACACTGGAGATTCCGAAACTGAAGATCAATACTGGAATAACAGTGGAAAAAGGTAAATTTCAATTTCTATATTATACATATTCAAGCAGAATTTATTTATGTGGAATGCTAAGCATCCTACCCTACCGCAGCTAACAGAATCTTTCATAATTCATAATTATTATAATTCCTCTATTTTTTCAGGAACAACGACTGTTATTAGGCAACAAAATCTTAAAGCTTCTGATGAAGAAAGCTTAGACAATTCAGCTGCACGATACGTTGTTGTTCGTGGACCAGCTGTCGGATATCTTCAACTTTTTAAGAATAGATTTGTTGCGAATATAACTTCAAGTGGTGAAAGCATGTTCACACAACTAGATATTGATGAAGGTCAGGATTAGAGTTTTGCATGGCATATTATATAAACTTTTTCCATGGTTACTATAAGAGTTACCCGGCCTTTAATACAAAAGCTCTTATAGGTATATATAATGAAGGAAACCCAGGGTTGGAGAGGTTGATATCCTACTTAAATCCCGCTTAATAGCTGGAATTAAAATCTAGATTTATATCTTATATAATCTGTTCCGTTAAAGGGGATTATCCTACAATGCTAAGGCGCTGCACTGCTAGTGGAACAATAATAATAAATGATCCCTACTTTGTCACTATATAAAACAATTCATTTTTCTTTTTCTAGGAATGCTCCGGTATGTTCATCCAAAGAATCAACCAGGAGGTCAGTACAACTTCCGTTTCCATGTCGTCGGTGCTTCTGGCAGTACGCTGCAAGATCAAGTTTTCAACATTAGAGTGAAGGAGGACAGGAAACCGCCAGTGATTCATATTAATGATGGTAAGTGGCTGAGGGACACAGTGAGCCTTAAGGACACATTCGCACAAATTTTTCTTCTTTCAGGGATTGCAGTGGAAGAGAGTTCATCGCAAAAAATCACAGCTGAAAAATTATCAGCAACTGATGAAGTTTCTGCTAGTCAGTTGTTGTATACGATAACTGAACAACCAAAACTTGGACGTTTAGAAATAACAAGTAAACCTGGTATGTAGAGCTTTTTATATATCACCGCTAGGTCGCACCAATGAGGGAAAAATAGGGAATTTACGTATTTTGTTGTGCATGATGTTTATCCCTTCTTGACCTAGATAAAATAGATAAAGACAAGTGTGTACAAACCACTTATCAAGCAAAATATCAGAAGTTTTGCAAGGTAGCTGATAATCTTATAACGGAATCTGAAATTTTTATGATATGAGACGGCCGTATGTATTAGCACATTGGATTCTAACTCTAATTCCCAGCTGGACAGTGTTGGGTGGAAATGATCGGTTGGCAAATATTGTGATTCAAGCACTAAGCAAAGTCATTAACCGAATATTTCAAATCTCAGGTCATGCGATCAGAACATTCACACAAGCTGATGTAAATGACAACCGAGTCACCTATGTTCACACGAACGAAAGGGAAGACCAACTGAAGGATGAATTCAAGTTTGCTTTGTCTGATGGCACAAATACTGTGAGTAAAGTTTTCTGGAATTCTAATGACATTTGTGTAAGGATGCTTGTTTTAGAAGTTCAAGTTCAGGAAGATATTTCGGTGCTAATGGGAAATAATAATCACTAATGCAGTGACTCACTTCAGCGCTCGACGGTAACTCGAGTCCCAAAGCGTAAAATATTACTAGTTTTAAGTCAGGAACAATCCGAGAGTTCTAATGATTCATTTAATATATTCAGTTAGTCATCATTAGTAATCCCAAGTTTACTCGTGTAACTTATCGGTTGTATACTCTGGACAACTCAGCATTAACCACGCTTTATATATTTAAGAATATATACAATGGGACGAATATTACCTATTTCTAGACACTAGAAAGCTAAAATTGTGTGCATTTAGCCTTGGGTGTCCTCGAAGAGTGTTATTGAGATATCAAATTTTGTATCCAAGTGCTGGTATCTTATTAATGAGCTAAAATCTGGTAATTAGTGCTTAGAGCAGTGATCCAGCAACACCGGGGTCATTGCAGCGATGATGGTGACCCACCTAGAGGTTATAGTAAGCCTTTGAGTTCATCATCCTTCCTTCAGTGACTAGAAAGTTAATACCATCTCACAAGCTTCTGAAGACCATTGGTAGAGGTAAAGCTTCGTATCCATACTTGTTATTTGGGAACCAATAATTTATTGCATATTTACAGGCACCTTCCCCATGCACTTATTTGAGGTACCCGTTTCACCACATAATTCGAACCCCTATATTGTTGCCACAAGTATTTTTTTTTCAAAGTTCGGAGAACCGTATTTACGTTCGGTCGTATTATGTTCTTTTGAAATGAGAACTCAGGTCTCAGTTTTTCTCAATTCAAGAACTTTGTGAAAACAAGTTGAGTTCATGGTTGAAATGCAGAATACAATGAGGTCGTTCAAACTTGTCATGCGCTATGTTGATGATCGTCTATAATGTCAGTGTCTCTTTGACAGCAACCTTTGAGTTATGAAGGATAGTTTGTTGTTTTGGTTGAGACTTTGAAGTATGCCTTCTTGATATTTTGTACTGTTAGAGGAATTAGTGTTTCTAGGTATAGTGTTATAGGTTAAATTTGTGTATCTTATTGTTTGTATACTGAAGACAACTCAACATTAACTACGATTTTAATATCAGTAGGATCAGGTCCGGATTAACGGTGTAGCATATGCGGCGAGCCCCGCATTAAATGCTTGCGGCTCTGGTAAAATCGGTATCTCACGATCTGACAACGATATATCCATACTAGTAGCAAGAGAATTTCTGTTGGATAATGTTATGTATCAGATTATAATCTATAATTATAAACTAAACATGCTCTGTTTAACGGTTAATACATGCAATGCATATTTCTTTCTTAGTAATTGCGCCTGCAGTTTGCAATTGCAAATTCTTAAGTCACCTGCGGCCAGATAACAAAAATTACGATATGTATTATATTTGGGGGCCAAGCAACTATATATTTGCTACGTGCCTACCACATTATCCTAATCCTGACCTGCATCCTGTTGCGAAGCAGAAATAACTCTTGTACAATATATTCAGTGAGCTCGCTGTATTATTTGAAGTCAGGTTTTCTTCTTTGATTTCTGGTTTCCTGAGTTGCGTCGTACGCTCGATTCTTTGTTGCCGAATTCACGCCTAGGTAACGTCAAAGCTTCTTAATGGTAGGATTACATTTACGGCGAGAATTGGATTTTTTTCGAGTACTTTAGCTACTTTGTATCACTATTTATCGTGTGCTAAAATTGTTATTGTTTAAATATCCGGCATATCGCCGGCAGACAGTGTTAGATACCAGCGATTAAAAAACTCATGCAGTATTTTCCCAATCAATAGTCTGCTGTCTATCTAGAAAATATCATGCAAAAATGCGGAATATACATGTTCAAATTCGGTAATCAGGCGCTGTGCCATTGACATTTAGCCTATTGGGTCGCTTGTTTATCGTGAGCCCCTGCGTGGAGACGTTGAAATGCTACCTTTAATATAATTCCTACGGGTCGTATTCCTTATCTTTCCGTACAAAATCTTCGTTGTGAAGAAGATTTTCTAAAATTGAATGATGACGTAATTACGGGTTTAGCGCAGCGTACGTATAGGATTACCGGCAAGCCACACAAAGGATCAAGTGAGTGACTTTGAACACTTAAATTAGGACCTTGACCGGAAAATTTCAATCCCGAGGCATTTCTCTCTACTATGCGGGTTTTCTGAATTCAAAGAGTAAATGGTACACTACAGTATACAAAATTCGAATTTATATGCTATTCTTACTGTAATAGACACACGATAAAAAAATTCGTATATTTTAACCGAAATTTCGTATAATTGAATGAGAAAGTCTAGAGACCAAAAAAAAATCGGACATAGTGGATTTCAGTGATGTAGACGACTCGCCGGTCTTATGTTGTCATAATACGTTCATTGTTTACTTTCCATTAGGGTGATAATGACCATTTGTTTACCCATTGTCCATTATAATGCAATATATTTGTGAAAGCCCTGACAGGAGATTCATTTGTCATCGTCAGAATGGACGAGTTACTAGATCGTTCATGACATAACAAATATGTCATAAATTAGGAAGAAGTAAAGGCTCCGGCAGGAGATTATTTTTATCATGGTGGCGACGACATGTGAATGACACCAGACAAATTAATGAATTAAAAATTCGGTATCGATACCTTGAATAGTTCGACATTGTTTAACGCTGGGAACCAAATTTGATAATAACGATAAGCCCCACTTTCATCGGATTTTAACCCTTAAAATATTCAGCCCATGCATCGGTCGGGGGCCTATAAATTTTTGATAACCTCTACCTCAGAAAAATCGTACATTAGTGCTTGCAATATCCTACAAAAGTTAGCAAGCAAGTAGGCTGCAGCTCTTTCGGTAATTTATTTCCTTAATTATATATTTTCCTGAAATTTTACACACTGGAAAACATAAATCTCTATATAAAATTTACACCTGTAAATTTGTTAAATGCTTTTTTTTGTGCTTTGTGTTGCTCGATATCACCTGATTTTTGACGGAATTGGGATATACGTACGCCTATGGCTGCATTGACGACGTCATTATTTCATCTACGTGTATGACATCCTTAATACGCAACTAATTTCAAATTAAAAACGTTTCCATCGTCGATAATCCTATTTATATGGTGACCTTGAAAGTTCGACCTTTTCCCGCGCGTTTACACTAAGACTTCCGAACTAAGACTCTAATGAAATTCTTTCGCGTTCGTAATTGACTTTTCTTTGATCTTGAACCATTCATGTAAGCAATTGCCTCCAACCATGTCGACCGTCGCTTGAGCTAGAGGTTTCTGAGTTTGAGGCTTTGCAGTTTGCGGTGAAGTAGCTTAGTGTTCAGTATATCACCTGAAACCTACCCGTCTACGTGGTCTGTGAGGCTGAGATTGGGATTGAAGAATAGAATAGAATATCACCCCCCCCCCCCTATATTTTCTTGGGTTTCTGATTTTTTTAGCGTTCCTGTTTATGTTTGTACATCAAAGTAAAAAGTTTCGGTTCCTTCGTTAACAAGTACGTGTGACAGAGAGTTCTAGGATAAGTGTCGNAAAAAAATTCCCCCCCCCCCCCCCCCCGTGTAAAGAAAGGTTTTTTTCTCATGTCGACTTTATCCGTCAATAATATATATTTTATTGGGTTTCTGATTTTTTAGCGTTCCTGTTTATGTTTGTACATCAAAGTAAAAAGTTTCGGTTCCTTCGTTAACAAGTACGTGTGACAGAGAGTTCTAGGATAAGTGTCGTAAGTGTGGAACTCATCCCTTAATGTTATATTTGCTGTCACTGAGGCGTAACGTATGAGATAGTAGACCAGTTAGAGTGTTAGAGTGTAGTTGCTGGTTTGTCAGATAAGGAAAGCAGAATAATATCTTGATCAGTTTTAGTTTGATTTAGGATTATCTGTTGGATACGGTGACATATTGGTAGTGTTAGATATGATTTGATATGTTCCCTTCCGTATTGTTTTCCTATTTGAATAATATGTCTTCGTTCGTCCCTGACCTGAATCTGTTAACTGATTATTAAGTGGACATTAAGTATAGTCAAGTATAAACGATGGTTTGATTCATTCCCATGATCTAGAATTGAAGTCTATATGAACACTATCTTAACTTGAAACGCTATATTCTATTTGGGTTTGGTTTCATTGTGGTTTATTGCCGTATGTTAAGTAACTCAGTAACCAGTAAGCACTCTGTATTAAAGAAGGAACATTTATGTCGAAACTGGTACCAAATAATCGTTTTATAGTATATAATATATGTATATATATATATATATAAAAGTTAGGAACTGCGGTCTCCCTGCAATCTCCTTGATTACGTTTGGTCAGGATAGGGTAGCTGAGGGGAGGTTTAGCTAACCAAATCGAACAACCTTGATAGAGGAATTCGAAATATATAAATTGAGCGGAATTCATCGAAACCTAAATAAATAACTTCACCATTCAATTCACCGTCAAATTATTCTATTGGCAATTTGTTTCGAATTTTGCCGTTAAGTGAGCCTTCCTTCGGGGCGCTTTTGACTGCCAGCGCTCGATGTGTCGATGCTCGTTATAAGCTTTGATTAATGAGCTTTTGAATAGCCTCATGAAATCGCCCACCAGCATTGCTAATGCCACCCGCGTCAGTATATTTTAATAGAACTTGAAATACCTATCAAGCAGAGAGGATGATAATGTGTCTATATTGAGTTTTTTTTAGTCCGAGGTGGTCCACTTGTGGTACTTTGTGCTACCCACCGCGCACCGCGTTTAGGTAAAGATAGCATCTAACTCTTTATTCGGATCCTTCGCAAACCTTTTTCGAAACCTTCAGACCTGAATTGTCTTTATTTTTTTAATTAGGTTTAATTTTTGATTGCCCCCCCCCCCTCCTCCTTCTTCCTTACATTCCCGTTTGGCTTGCAGTGCAGTAAAATGCTTGGAATTATCCAACGCTCGTAGTGTAAGTGATGTTGAGATGTATTGGACAACTCTCCAGTTATGGGGTTCACTCCGATTGCAGCACATTTCATCATCGTTTGCGATCACATATTGATAGATTCAAATTGTCGAAATACAGACGGAGTGCACTTCCCACTCCAGCGGGGAAGGTGTGACTCTCATTGATTGCAATCTTCATCAGGAATCTTATGTGCATATTTTCTGGAATGCACCTTTCAAGTAAAACAATCTTGGAAAGGGGGATGTTATTCTGATATTCGGTGGTAAAGGGTGAAGGTGGGAATGAAGCAAAAAAGATGAGAATCACTGGGCTAGGTAGGCTTGTATACACAAAAATGTCTCGTCAGGAAGATTAGCCGGATCTTTTAAATTTAAACCGGCTATGGATAATTTGTAAGTGTTGACTTGTGCGTCGAAGGATGATCGATTGTATTGTAAATGGAATGTGTCTACTGCGAGATTCTCCTATCGCTTAGAGATACCGGGTAAACTTTTGTGGACCATTTTTTCATCGCCTCAGTACCAATCTCTTTTAGTAAGGTTAAGTGATGTGGTAGGGATCAATTTTCTACTTCCTGGAGGGAAGCTACTGTGTGTAACCGCGGTTTGCAAGATAATATGCAGTTTATGGAAACTTTCAACACTTTAGATAAGCCTATTGTTTACTTTTTCGAATTGATGAATATACGTTGAGTATGAGAATATATTGTCTCGTATTCATAAACTTTTATCCGAATATTGAATGAAGACGAACAGAGAATATATTGTAGCTATCGTTTATCCTGGTTATAGTCGGAATATTGAAATGCTAGACGTTAAGTAGATATGCTATTACTATCGATTCTGATAATTGCTATACAGAGCTGCATTTAGGGTTTCGATAACTCCGTCTTATGGATTAAGGTTTTGATAACCTCTTGTACCTTCCCAGCCAACAATAACTTTAAAAAAATGAACTAGGTAAAATTGTATTGTGGTTCGGTAACACTGTATCTCCGCATTTATTTTCTCAGTACAGTATATCTAACTAAAATTTCGTTTTCCAAACATTGTTAAAATTTTTGTAAAGTTCAAATGATTATAAAACGTTTAATTGCTAGTTGATACGCACTTATAAACCCATTGTAGCACACTGATAATGGAATTCCTAGAAAACCTTGATGTTTATATTGAGACGCCATAGTTGTCCCTAGTTCAAATCCTGTTATCTCGTGTAATAGAAGAATCCTATCTGTAGCGTTGTACCTTGAAATAAATAAAAGTCGTATAGTCTGCTGCCATACTGTACTTACAACAATGAGGTCCATTGTTAATATAGGCAGCAGATAGTGAGGCTACTTACATTGCCCTGGTAAATACCGTATTTACTCATCTGTCTCATCAAGTCTGACTCGTACATAAGTTGTATCCCAGATTCTGACTTTAAAAGTTGGTACAATTTTTCATACTTGTTAAAAAAACAGTGGTAAAGTGTTTTCTAATAAACTATTCCTGAAAAAAAAAATATTAGAAATATAATAAAATAACCGAGTAGAAGGTTAAATATGATTTAGGCAAATGTCTTTGCAAACTTTGCTTTACATTTTCCATTGCTAACATCTGTTGTCGATCTATGACGAATCAACTTATGGACCGATCGGTCACAAATTAATCGGGGTCGTAGTCAACTAGTGGTTGTAACTATACAGTTATAGATTTGTCAGCAATTTCAGTCAGTTAATTACATACTGTGTTAGATGGGATACGGTATACAGTATACCTTGAACTAATGGATCCGTGTCGGACCAGGGCAGTTGGCAGATCACAGATCACTGGATTAGTGAGGTTCAACTAATATTATAGCTCACGTAATATTCTTGGGCTTATACTCAATGTCATTCCACTTCTTGAGGTTTCCCGACTCTCCCCCACTCCAAAGTACTTGACCCGAACAGAGAGGTTATCGACCCAACCGTAAAGTCGTTTTAAGCAAATAGAAAGCATTTTCAACTGAGCGAAACCAGTCGAATATAATACTGTAATGAATATATATTATACCTTGAAAGGATAGGTCTATTTAGGCAGACAGTAAAATTCGTTGCACGTTTACCGCCGGGGGATAATATACAGTACGGAATATTCAGTTGCATATAGTTCATGTGGTCTACTCTATACAATAAAATAAGGTATGTAAAGATTTAGTGTTGAAGAGTGATTCTTTTTATGCCAGCACTAAACGGTTATAGTATACTTGAATCATTCCAACGGGAATCGTGCCCCGTTATATACTAAGAGACTGTAGCTTGCAGACTATTTTGGCCAAGTTAACATTTTGCCTATCTGGGGTTAAGTTTATTTTAATGTGGCGTTCAGTCGTCTGTCTGAGATGTCTTTCCGGAAGGCTTATATATACAATGAACTTGATACTGTCTTAAGTTGCGATTTTGCCAGACCATAGGACGCTCGTTGCGGTCAACGACATCCCAGATTGTCGATCCATGCTGTTCAAGTTTAGATTCGTAGGTTATGCAATTGACGCATATATATCAGTTACCCATATATCAATTAACTTCATGCAAAGTATAGATATACAGTATTACGTTGTTAAGATAAGAATCTTCTGTTTCTCTTGGTGCTATAACGTTTCGAGTTTAAATAGTAGGTATATGGACTTTAATTCTAGATCGCGAGGATGATTCGAAATTTCATATCATTCATTTTTTCCACTTCGAGCTTAGCAACTCGGCTTATATTCCAGTCAGTTATAATAAAAAAAGACGAAGGGCTACTTGGACCTTTTTTCTCTAATATGACCTCGTCTTATACTCCAGTATATATCTTTTCATGGGTATATAATATATCGCTTAGCTCCGTTCAGATCTATCTCGCTCTGACTATGAAGTCATTAGCACCGATTATTTATGTGGTAGAAAATATTTAACTGCAAATTGATTTCGGAAATAAATTGACATTCACAATAAAACGCTTAGATTTGAGGTTTCAAATCGATTATCAGTAAATGGATTCAGGTCAAAGACGAGCGAAAGGTAAAATAAGAGCACGGAAATATGATTAAACTAACTGAATAGATCATATGAACTACCAATATTACATCGTATCTAACAACGATATATACGGTTAATAATTATCATATGTTTAAAATAGAATATGAGTAAATATTAATTTATTAATTTAGTGTTGTTGTAGAAATAATATTTCCAGAATTGAATAAAATAAGAATGTCGATATATATATATATTCGTCTCGTATTATATTATGACATGTTTATAGGAAATGACATGTTTTGTACTTTGATTCATTCCCATGACCCGTAGCAATGTGACGTATATGTGTATTATATGTATTTGATTGCAATTCGAAGCGCTATCCATATTGCGCACTTTGATCGTTATGTCTAGTTCTTTCTCTTTGTTCCTTGCGACACTCCGATCGCCGTAAATGTAAATCCATCTCGCGAATAGCAACCGTTCAATCGTGGTCACAGAATTGCTGCTATCCACGTACACGTTTTACCATAAATCACTTATACCCACGCGTGAGTTCGCAATAAACATGTGGATATCGGCATTCTCACGTTTACGGCAAAATTTATGAGGCCTGAGGTTTCGCAGCTATAAATCAACGTCTATCCGTGATTTTTTCGTGAGCTCACAAATGAATTGTTTTGTAATTCCTCCTCTACTTTAGTCATGGACTATTGTACTATGTACTAAGACGAAGGTGAATAAAGTTTTCTAGTTAAAACAATATTGAATTATTCAATTTAGTTATATAGTTGAACCATTTATTAAATTTAAATGTTTTCCACGTGAGAGCCTATCATATCTATTGTCCATGTGTAGATATTATGATTTTTATTCTGTTGTTATTCAGCATTTCTTTCTCCGCGTTGCATTTGTATGACGGCTTAGGCATTCGGTTCTGGAAGCTTCCTATCATTATAAACAGTTGATATGCCAGAAAGAGAACTATTGGTAACGTACATAGCAGTCGAAACAACATATAGATATATAATATACAGATAAAGGTTTAATTTAATATTGAGAGGATCCTTGCAGTGTTGTATTTTGATAATAGTAACAAAGAGGACTAAGTTATTAGGTATAAGGTATATCTGTGCAGTGTGGTATAATAATAGTAACAAATATATAAGTTATATTGTATTGGATAGTTTTATTCCGCCTGAAGTATCAGGAAGGCGTATTTACATAAATTTTGTCTCAAAACTGTAAAATTATCTGATGTAGGTGTCACGGGGTTAATGAAGTTGTTTTTGCCCAGGAGTTAAGTAATTGAACCGGAAACCATAACGGCTTTATTTTCTCGTTTTGCAGCTAATCCTTAAATCTTTTTTATTCTGCAGTTGCATTGGGTTTATTAGTTGCCATGTAGGGCGTGTATGACCTTGAACAGTTTGAGGGTCAAACTTTTGTCATGTTATGACGTAGGTTTTGGTATTTGAACTCTGAACATTCACTGTGTACGATGAAAATCATGTGCTTCAATTTTCTTTTGCATTGTGTACTGGTAAGTCGAACGGAGTTTCCTGTCTTGTGGTAATATATGAACGTATTTGAATAGAAATATATTTCTTTCGGATACTGATATATGTATATATAAATACAATGGGTGTCGCTTATTGTGATCGATAACATCATCCGCGATCACAATAAGCGACGTCCACTGTATTTGGTACTCGAATATCTCGAACTCCCCGTTGAGTTGACTCCGAAATTAAGTAAGGTGCGTTCTTGAAATCTTATACTATGATTACATTAACATGAACAATTGAAGAAAGGCTAACGGAATTGAACACAGACTATATGTACACACATCTCCGACAATTCTCTACGGAAATGTGTGTGAATAGAACGTTATACGTCATTCTTAACCTACATAATTTGACAGCAAACAATGTGTCCGGGTATACATAGCGCCTCTATGTAAACTGAGAATTATCGGAAATTTATCTCATATCAGTAAGGAAATCCATTGACTTATCATTATCTAAACCTGACTGGCTGTATATCAGAGACAAGAAGCCGAGAGATAAGATAAACATTGATATAATAATGCTAGTTTTAGGTATTATTCCATATTCTCTGTTTAACTGCGTGTTACATACTGTTACATATAGCTTAACTATTATAGATTTTAAAGTAAATTCACATCGTATCATTATATCATAATATCGGCATACCTTTGAAGCAATATAGCAACTCGATAGTCGATTATAACAAAATAATGTTCCTTATCAACGCTAATATTGACCGAGATCTTTTTGATCTCAGAACGCGCTAATTTTGATTGACAGGAAATCATGATTACGTAACAACGAGTAAAATATTACATCGCGACCACTGCGGAATTGGGTGAGTAAGTCCGTGGCTCACAACCTTAATGGAATTGCTCACGACATAAAGCGAACGATTGTGATTACATATACGGTTGACTAAATTTGATTTTTTCGTTACATTCCCACGATGATCATGTGGCATTTTGACTTTGGCAATGTAATTCAAATATTTTCAGATAAACAATCATTTATGGGATTTGTGAAGGCGCTCATTGTAATGTAACAATTTAATATTTACTTTTGAGTCCGAAGTGAAATTTTACGATGGGTAAATATGTCCTAGGCCGTGAGAAAATTCAAGTTTACACCGAAAATAACAACGAGTAAATTTCCCAATGCAATTTCAAGATGAACAGCAATAATTTTTGGACGAATAGCAAGCTTAGAAAACCAATTTAAATTACCAGTGACTGTATTTACTCGTGTATAAGCCGCATAACATTTTCGATTTTACATAATATATGTATCGCGTTTATTCACGAAATAGTACGTGATGTAATTATCGTGCCTAAGAAAATATTTTAACATCATTATAGTCACAGCATTACAAACCTTGTACGGAAAATTAATTTCTATCAGAAGGTATATATATGTATATGTACTTAAGCTCTATCGGCAAGACGTGTACCGGTCTGTTTTTTTCCTTTCGCATGTGTGGTCTTGCGGCCTCCGAAATGAAATAATCTATATTATAAGCTGCATTTCTCCTTGCTGGTTAATCTCTATAGATTTCCTCTAGTATAAACTGGGAATTAATTCAAATGTCATCAAATCTAAACAACGCTACCGTTCCGTTCCGTAAGGCGTATATATTTTTTTCCTTCATGGCTAAATCAACATGAGATTTTGGCGCATGGTTTCGTATCAATGGTTCATCCGGAAATCGTTGTTTATGTCTCACAACGATGACTGCAATTTCAAGATCGAATAAATCTTTTGAGAGTTAAATGAGGGAATGGAAATTTTATAAAATAGGAAATATACATTATTATGGTTCGAATTATCGACACGTGTTGTGATATCACCGATACGAGATTGTCGTGCGCGCGACATAATAAGTGAAAATTGTACAGTCCTCGTCTTATTATGGTTGAAGTAAATCGGTCACATGGGTCGGCAGTTCAAAGTTATTTTTAAGCTATTATCAATTGGGAGCTATAATTTGAATCGCTTATAATTCAGTATGTTATTATAAAATATCGCTTGAATTAACTCCCAAGGTCAATTTCAAACAATGTAATGCCCACTGCACTCACATGTATATGTGTGTATAGCCAGGATTACAAGTTTCAGCCCCTGGGTTACAGGTACTATGAAGTTTTTCCTGAAACGTGAAGCATTCCCGAGGTGTGTCCATATTCCATTCGGTTAAGCTATTTACTTTCCCATACCGAACTAATAAATAAATAAATTTATTTATATATATATATATAGGTTATAGATGATCTCAGCCCAGTACATACTTTTATTGACTATGATCTTTCTGTTTCAGATATTCCAGACATTTTCTATCACTGTACTGCCTGTGGACAACTCTCTACCATTCCTAGAAAATGCAGGAATTCGAGTACAAGAGGGAGTGAGGAAAACAATCACAGAATTCGAACTGAGAGCTATGGATGCTGATACTAAGGTAATTCTTCCCATATGGGTGTCTATTATGGGTTAGAAATTATGGCTTGTGACATATAAATAGATATTTCATGGGGTGGCCCTGTAATAGATGTAGTAACAGGGTTAGGGGTCATATTCATCAGTCTTTTTAGAAACAATTACAAGTAAATCCCTTTAATTTTCCTGAACATCTGCGGAACCCAGCTGGCGTTGAGCAATGGTATTAGGTGATTAAATTATCCTAATAGGATTTATACAGCTTCCAGTATATTAACTGCTCTGAAATTGATAAATTACCACATCCTGCTGTATTTACCAAATGGATTTCAATACTTAGGAGGGCTTAGCAGACCCCCTAAAAACCCAAATATATTTCTATAAATGGAGGTGGTATAATGAAGTGATGTTGGGTTTAGTTAAATTATCTTTTTAAATTTCCTGCACCCTCTTAACCACCTGCTTGTATTTAAGTGTAAATTATATTCCTTGCAGCATGTAAAGTTTCGAAATATCTATAAGATATGAGTTGTTGTCACTGTTTTCTCTAAAAGTCTGTTCGTGCAAAAATAACATATTTTCTGCCTATCAAAAAGGAACGTACGTATCTGCCCACCGAATGTAATTACTATCCGTATAATGATTGCTTCTAATCTACACATTGGTGAATGCATTTTCAAACACAAGTTGTTTAATGAAACAATATAAATAAAATAAGCGATAACCAGACAATGTGGTAAAAAATTATGCATACCGTCTTTAGCGTTATAACTGATCAACATTGTATTCTCTCTGAACTGTTTCATTATATCAAAGGAATCTTCTTTTTAAATGTTTATCTTAGCAGTGAAAACTTCAAAGAAATAACTCCAACAAAACCTCTACCTTAAAAACACAGTGAAACGTTGTATTGTGGCTTTTTTGAGCATTGTTACAGTCGAAGGCAAAGCCCCTTCATCCCTGTAATAAGAGGGTTTGTCCGATAAGTCAGGTGATTTGGGTATCACAAAAAGTGAAGATGCTCACTGTATATCCATTTTGCTTATACAATGGTTGATCTTCCCTTTGTATGAAACGCCAAGGTAAACCTTACATATTGAGCCTTATTCACCAGGTGTTACGATTAAATTAACTTTTTTTAGGCTTCTTTTGTATTCTGTTCTGACTAGGGTAGTCAACCAGTATGTGTGAGTGTGAGTGCAAGGTAAATAAGCGTCTGGGGTAATTTTATTTTACATTTATCTTGGAGGAAGTCTTGTACCCTGTGATAAAATTCCTCTCAATGGTGCTGCTGTCTGGTCATCAGTGCTCTACCTTATTCCCCAATAATACTTAAATAATTTATTTTCACTTAGTCTCATTGTTTGATATTTTGTAACCAATTCTTTTGTTATTTCAGGACGACCTTATAACCTTCACAATCTTGCAAGCTCCTCAACATGGAACGATCAAACGAACCAATCACAGATCTCGCTACATCCCAGTAACATCGTTCAACATGGAAGACATTTATCAAAGCAGGATAAGTTACAACCACGATGGTAGTAATTCTGTCGAAGACAGGTAAATTGACATAAATGAGAAATGGTTCAATTGCAATACCAATTATTCTTAATCATCTTCTGGTAAAATTGAATTACCATAATATACTGGTTGATTGATTATGTGCCTGTATATGGATAGAAAATTCACAATGACTTTATGTTGCTATTGATATTGGTCTCAAAACTGCAGCGAGCTATCAAATTTTATTGTGCCCACTCAAACTTGAAATATAGATTTATAATATATTATTCAATTATGGTTAAGGTTTGGAATTTCTACTCCTTATATATCATTTCTCAATGCAAGCATGGCATCCTTTATTTGTAATTATCGCATTTCTCCTTTATTCTTGATCACATCTTGCTGACTACACAAAAAAGATCCAAACATAACTCCACAATTTACTCAATCATTTATAAAACTGATTATCTTTCTCTTGCCCGCAAAAATATGTTAAATAAGCCATGTGGACCGCATACAAAAAGATTATGTCTATGCATCGAAGCACAACTGATAACCAATGTATATACATAGTGTACAGAATACATTCCTTCACGGGTTGAAGTTCTTTCCCTGACTAAAATTTTTAATGCCTCCCATTTCTATAATTAAGATTTGGAATTACTTCCTTGGGAACCGAGTGCCCCCCTCCAAGAATCCCTGTTCTAACTCTTATTTTTCCTTGCCCCATTCAGATTTACATTTATTGTTTCTGACGGGACAAATTCAGAGTTCACTCTAATGAAAGATGGACGTCAGATAACAACGAGTTCCCAACAGGTGAGAATTAACTTTTAAAGCCGTTAAAATAACAAATGATATTTATTGATAACCTTGTTCCAGCTGTTACTCTATTTTAAAATGAAAAATTGAATGCTATAAACACAACAGATACAAATTATTGGCTGTAAAAAAGAAAGTTCTATTAGAAAACCTCTATATTATAATTAGCCAGTGATACATAGGTCGGAATCTAAGGCCTGCAAGTTTGTATTCTCTTATCTTCTCTTTCTTCATTCGTCATTTGTAGTCAGCTTTTGCACCTGTTGTTTACTAAATTCTACAGCGGATTTTTATTAATCGTTTAGACTTTCCATATCACCATTATACCGGTCGACAATGGCACTCCAAGACTTGTGACAAACCTTGGTTTAAACCACTTGGACTATTCTGCAGAAAATAAGGTTGGTTTTTCATTGTATTTTAAATCTTTTGTAAATTCTTGTTGGTAAAGAACCGAACCGAAATCGTTATTAGCTTCATGTATAATCTTTACTATTTATTTTAATACAAAAACTGTACAGGTATAAAAGTATGCGACTTGCACAAGTATATGTGTTGCATTTATTTTTCTCCCTGTTTTCAAGTCGAATAACAACAATTTCCTCTGTGTGCTATAACCCATGTAGAATTTGATACATAATTGAAATTTATTCCTTCGAAGAATTGCATACGAGGATCATCGTCTTTGATATCATCATTGCTTTCCAAATCATCATAGATAGAAATTTGTATGGGGTCAGTAAATTTATAACGATATAAGGTTTCCGGGGTGTGACCTCATTTCAAATGGGATTGGTTATCGATATCATCATCATATATATCATCACCTGGGATTGGAGAATTGAATACTAGAAAGTTTTATTTGGTGCGATTGCTATGAATGGGACTAAATGGACGAGCGCTTTGAAAAGTTTGAGATGAATGGATCTTTAAAAAAACTAATGTTTTTTGTTTTCTAATCCCGCTCGCAATGTTGTCTTGGCAATTTACCTTACGTACTTGAGTATGAGTCGATCTTGAGTGTCAAATCAGAGACGAAAATCTAAGTGAATATTTAATTTGTCAACTGAATAGATGAGAAGTCCAGTTGTTAATTTTGGAATACTTTTCGGGTTAAAAAAGTTAACTTCTAGTCTAATATATATATGGTAGTTTTGTGTAAATTATAAATAATTTCCACATGCCTAGTAAATCGTCATTACTTCATCAAAACTAGCATTTCATTGATTGGGAACCCAACAATAGTGTAGTGCTGTCCTATGTACTCATTCAGTCTGCATAACATTTTCATAGAATATCATATTTATATGAAATGTTAATACAGAATGCTATGAAGTTACTATATATAAGCTTTTTGTACCTAGAAAGTGATTCAAAATTACCAGCTAGTTTTCAGCAACGGAACTCAATCGCAAACCTAGGAAAGGATGTATCTTGTATCTTATCTAGGTGGAATGTTGATACAGAATGCTATAAAGTTACTACTAGTCTAAAAACTTTATTAAGATCCAATTCCTTTAATCTGCATTGATTTTAGCCTGTGTCTTTGGAATGGTGCGGTACTTAAGACACTGTTCGGAAACCATTTTCTTGCCGGGAAAGCAATGTCTGTGACATATAATGCTATCCTTATCTATTTCTGTGTCATTCTGATTCTCTGCGACATGACAGATGTTTTATTTCACTCTGTGAACTAGCACAGGACTGAGCTATCATTCACACTCGTATTTTTACTGATAAGACAGTGAAGATCTCGGGGATTAATGGCCTTTTTGATCTAAACATACTCACAGATAATTCTGGGCACTTAGATTTTCACTCTGGTGATTAATCGAATATAGTTAAATAAACAAGCATACCCTGCTTTTAAACCAGCTGTGAATCTGCATTAAGTAATGGTAATGCACCTTTCAAAGGCCTGCAATCAGTCGCACTTAAAACTACTGACATAGAGATCCAATTAATTAGGAATGGAAGTGATGGTGAAGCCTCATGCTCTAATAATTAATCGGCCATCCTTATCTTGAGTGACATTTAACTTTGCAAGGATAAATACACTTGGACAATACACACATGGATAATAATTCCCTATAGGGTCGACTTCCCGTACTAATAGAGGGGATGCAAATATACCTATTGTATGTGTTTTTAAAACAGAATAATAACACCGTCCCTACTTTTTATTTCTTTCAGCCTGTTGGAAGCATAACAAAGCGAAACTTGTTGACAGAAGATCCAGATACAACTGCAGATTTGATTGTGTACACCATAACGGCTGATCCACAGCATGGACATATTGAATCAACTGCAAACCCTGGACAGTCAATAAAATCATTCACTCAAGGTAGCTTGTGAAACAAGACCTATAGCAGTTATCTTTTTGGATTATCTCGTAGTCTTTGAACGTCCTTATTAATTCCATATAATGCTAAAATGTATTACTTTCATTGAGTAAATATAAAGGGGAAAACAAGTGTGGGTTTCTCATGATTAAGGTATATTACTTTTTGGTCTCCCCAGGGCATCCAGTTGCCTTGATCCGGGCACTGAGTATCGATATTTTTCTTTATTGTACAGTATGTATAATTAGAATATTATTGTTTACAGAGGACATTAATTCTGGAACTATTCACTATGTTCTCTCTGACACTTCAATGGCGGAAACTCGGGATTCTTTCATGTTTAATGTTCGCGATTCTATGCCAAACGTTGTCACTGGAAATATATTTCACATCAGATGGAGTGTATTCACATTGGACAAAGCGAGTTATACTGTAAGTCGCATAGGTCATAAGTCGACGAGTTCCTGAACATTATAATACTTAACATTCATTTCCATGAAGATATTTATATTGAGGATTCCAGTCAGGAACAGTCATGGTTACAAAATTTCAGAGATACGAATAAACTAGTCTTTAAATCTGTACAGTACAAACCTTTTTTTACAATTCTGTGTACAGTATTGAAATTACAAATAAAGTAGTGGAACACCTGTATTTATGGTATATTTAATTATTGTTTATTATTTCAGGTCAAAGAAGGCGATGGTCATGTCGATATCTTGGTTCGTCGTACGGGCAATTTGAACTACGCAATAGTGTCTTGTCGTACAGAGTCTGGAACCGCGACGTCGATTAATTCGAATACTCCTGGACAGCTTGATTATGTTGAACATGCTGGCCAGGTTTGCTGTTTGCTTATTCTTACAGTAAACTAGATTTACTAGATGAAGAAGATGATACAATACTTCTCCTAACGCTAAACGGGAGTTATAATAGCATAGAAATTCGATTTTCCACCTTGGGGAGCAAGACATAATGGATTAGTGGAATATAAAAATGTACAGTATATGGCAAGCTAAACAAGTACTTCACATAAATTACTGACAATGACTAACTGAACCTATCAAATGAGTCTTTGAAACTCTCGGATTGGTTCTCTTGTTTCATATTGACTGCTATAATATTGGACTTGGCGAAACTGCACAGAGCGGGGGCAGCTTTGGGTAGGGTATCAGTGAACATGTGTTGTGATTTGTTTATCACCATAAAATAACCTGCGACTCAGACATTTTTACTTCTGATGCAGGTTCAGTTTGATGAACATGAGGATGAAAAAGTTTGCACAATTGAACTTCATGACGACAAAGTATTTGAAGGAGAAGAACAATTTACAGTGCAACTTGCTATGCCAAGTTATGCTTTGCTTGGTGAGTTGATTATACAGATGGATCGGGAATCCCAAAAGTTTTTGAGTTTCATGTAATCCCCAATCCCTGTTCGACCCCCAGGAATGTACAAAAAGAATATATATTAAAAAGTAGATGTGTGGTTTTCAAATGCAGTAGTGAGAGAAACAGCAATAAAATATAGTGCATCCCCATTGTAATATGATTGTTGAGGTCCATAAAAACACTAAACACAAGGCAGGCTTTCTAGCATTTACCTACGAGAAAAGAGTTATATCCTTATTTGTGTAATATCGAACTCACACTGTAATTTTTCATATACTTTCAAGGTGCTGTCACAGAAACCACAGTGACCATTGATGACTCTGAAGACATGCCTTCACTGGAATTTGTTGATTCGGAAGTCAGAGTTCAAGAAAATGATGATGCTGTGTTTCTAACCGTTAAGAGAACAGGTATCATTTAAAGATTCAGAACTTATTTCACTACAGTGATTCTCGAACAGGATTGCGTCATTTTAACACATAGAACTTTGTTTCAAGCAGTGGTCCAGTGAGTTTCAGGTTCTGTAATTCTTCTTTCAGGCGATATTCAAAAGACTGTCTCCGTGATCTGCTCAACCGAATCGAAAACTGCAACAGGGACATCACGGACGGGGGGAGTCTTGTCTGGAGCAGATTATAAAAGCAGAGAGAACTCCGGTGTCGCAAATGAAGTTCTTTTTCCTCCAGGAATAGCAACTGCGACGTGCGATGTCAAATTGATTGATGATAGCATTTATGAAGAAGATGAGGAGTTCATCGTGAGATTAAGTCAACCATCAGAGGGAGCTGAAGTGGGTGAACAAGCTGAGGTATGTCTTTAAAGTTAGGTGAAGTTATATATAATATCTGCATTTGTAATATATGTATAATATCTAAAATATAATTCTCAATTTGTAATTAAATAGTTAAATAGTACCATTATTATTAACATTTCTTTTATAGGCAACAGTTACAATCGCTGGACCAAACGACGCAGCGTCTGTATTCTTTTCTGATCATCGTTACGAGTTTTCTGAGAACCAAGGAATTGTTGATGTTACAGTCGTGAGAACTGGTTCCGATTTGAGCCAATCGACCGATGTTTGGTGTTCAACCAGAGCTACAAATCCTCCCTCTGCCGTACCGGGTGAAGATTTCGTGCAAAGTTCAAACAAAGTTACTTTTAGGAACGGTGAAACTATGAAGGTGAGACTAGTAAAATATCTTAATTTACCAGCAAAAGAATGGCAAAAGGATAATTAATAATAGTGGAACTTCATTATTAAATGTTTTTTTCCTAACTGTATAGTCTCATATTCTGTAATAGTAAAACATTTTTCAGGTCTGTTCAATGACGATCTTGGATGACTCACAAGCTCCCTCTCTGGAAGGAAACGAAACTTTTGAAGTTTACCTTAGTTCGGTTCTTAGAGCAAAACTTGCGACTCCCCACAAAGCGATTGTTACTATCAATGATACACTTGATGACAGTAAGTGAAGTTTTTTATGGCAAAAAAACACTCTTCAATATCCTTGATGGCCTTTTATGACCAGCACATAATTTTATACCTTGATAAAATTTTCAGTTCCGACAATGGAATTCTTGAAGACAGAGGTAGAAGTAAAAGAAAATAAGAAAGTTTTGTCATTGGCGATCAAGCGCGAAGGTGACATCAAGAGTTCTTCGTCTGTGATCTGTTACACAAGACATGCGACCGCTGATGTTGAGGAAGACTTCAATGAAAGAGCAAAGACAGAAACTTCAAGAGTTACTTTTAGAGAAGGACAAAAGGTATTTTAAATAGTTTATTGAATACATCATTGAGTCCATTACAACCCAGAAAAAACACTATTTGATAAAATATAGAGTTGAGGGGTAGGAAGAAGTTCCTAATATTTGATGTTTATATTATTCTCCCGATTTTAGTTGGTATACTGCAACGTTTCCATTATCGATGACAACTCTTACGAATCGTCTGAGAGATTCAGCGTCCATCTTTCTAATGCTGTCGGCAGTAAATGGTACGGAGCAAGAGTCGGAGAAAGCAAAACAGTTGAAATAACAATCACTAATGATGAAGACGGTAAATATATGATTATTTTATATTATCTCGTCTATTTCTTCGGTAGTGTCCTCTATTGTGTATTGCCATCACCATTTGGCAAAGTAATTATATACAGTATACCCTCGGTTAAAATAGATTATACCATTTTACATCACAATATTATTTATTGATATAATATTTGATATATCCTATTGGTAATCCATTTCAGACTGAGTACCTAACAGATTGCTAGTCCTCTTGGCAAGCGAAATGATAGAAATTGTTTCATTTCATTTACTCTTTTCACAGCCCCAACAATTACTTTTGAGAGAGCAGAATTTTCGATCCGTGAACCAGATGAAGGAGAAGAATATCGACAACTTGTTGTTCGTGTCCTTAGAACTGGTGACACAACTGAAGTTAGCAAAGTAAGTAATTCAATATACAGGCCGAATTGAGCTTAAAACGGAAACTCGATCGCCAACATCTTTTCGCCTGTGACGTCAATCATGGATTTGGCCACCCCTGCTCTGAAGGTCGAGCAGTATCGAAAGAGATACAGGCATCTGCTTCTTAAATTCCAATTAAAATATTCAATAACAGCACATTCTTATCTCAATAAATGAAAAGAAATGGGCCATATTACTTAAATATTCCTGTCATTTTTGGCAAGACGTCTACAATAAGTTCCTGGGCAAGGTCAGATCGATGTGCTAGTAGTTGAAAAAAATCTAATAAAAATTATTTTTCATCAAGGTTCGTTGCAGTACCAGAGATGGATCTGCAACATCCGGATCCGACTACGAACCAAACAGTAAAATGTTGAGATTCCAACCTGGAGACAGAGAAGTTACTTTCCAGGTAAGGTTCATTATAATTCACTGCTTCATAAAATTAGGAATACATTTAGATTAGATAGATAGGCATGTTAAGAAGAGTATGAATCTTCATTAGAATCCGAAGATGTAAATACACAGTAAAAGACCCTTCAGAGATTCTTGCCAACCTTTTCCGGTAAATATTTCCTTTCTGCAGGTAAACATCCTTCCAAATGATGACACAGAATGGCATGAGACCTTTCTCTTGGTTCTTGGACCTGATGATCCGGTTAATGCAATTCTTGGATCGATTTCTCAAGCAACTGTCACAGTTCTGGACAAAGATGCAGCCGGGAGTTTAATCCTCCCGACAACGCCAGTTGTGGTAAGAGTTTCTTACTTACTCGTCCCCTAGTTTTTGGGCATTTTTTATGCTTTGAGACTCGACTTATACGCCGGCATTTGGCAAATAAAATTCGGGAATCATTGATCTAGCGGATAATTTGTAATTTCTCTGCATGACATGTCATAATCATGTTTCCTAGGTTTCCCTCCTTGATTATGATGATGTGAAAACTGGACTTGAAAATGATCCATCACCTGGATATCCCCTCATTTGTGTGACCCCATGCGACCCACGTTTCCCTCAGTATGCTGACACTCGTAATCTTTGTGAGGAAGCTGGAATCAATGCATCTGCAATTGCTTTCAGTTGGGAGGTAGCTTTCAAACTTTGAACTCTGCGACCTTGATTTTTAATTCGGAATGATTGATATATTTGTGATTTAGGTCGCGATGCCAACTAACTCCAAGAAGGGGGGCAGTCACCCATTCGTGAGGGTCCAAGACAGTACTCCGTTCACAAGCGTGAACACCAAGGTCTTGGACAGTATTTACTTCAGCAGAAGGTAAAGTGGTTTAAGATATTTCTTTTGCTTTTCTGGAAATAAGCCAGAGAATGAATTATAATGAATTTAGTTTTTTTGTTATCGATTACTTGATTCTACATAGCAAGAGGTCTGAATAATTTGATTCCAATAACTTAAGGTAAAATTTAATTTACAGGTTCCATGTACGCTGTGTTGCACAAGCAGTTGATAGTGCGACAGGAACTGGGGGAACTCCGCTTCGTAGCAATGTCGTTAAAGTCGGTACTGACTCAGGTCTCTGCCATAATCCTATTGTATCCGGCTCTGAAAGAGGATTTCAAGCGCAGAGTTTTATTGCAAATTTGAATTATATTCCACCGACTGCAGAGGAATATCCGAACACAATGCAGATATTGGTAAATACAATCATTTTCTGATTGCTTACTATTTTTTTATGATGTGTCGAGTTTAAACCCAGTGGAAATCCAGGGCGATTTTTAGCATGTATTATTCACTAATTATGTGTTCAGGTGGAAATTCCTCATCAAGACGGTCGCCTCCCATTGATCTCAACAATGCCTATCAACAACCTCAAACTTCTTCTTTCTCGTTCGATCGATCGTCAGCAACATCTTTGTTCTAACATGATGTATTCAAACGCTCCAACAAAGACAGTTCACATCAAACCGAGTGATTTGACACAGAATATTGATGATGGAGATCTTGGGAAATGTTAGTTAAATACATTGAAGAAATAGACATTAACAACTTTGCCAACATGGCTTCATTACATATTATTATTATTCAGATCTGGGATTCATTGAAACGACGGATTATTCAAAACTCTCTCTCGGTCCTGGTTTCGACAAACCATTCCAACTTGATCCGACAGTACGTGAACCAAAGACCATCGATCTCTACAAATATCTCAATTTGAAAAGTTGTGTTTGGAAATTCAATGTTCATTATAAAATGAATCAACTGATTGATTATTGCAATGGAAAAATTGATCCGGATTATGAGGTAAGAAAAATATCTGCATTTGTATGACCTCAATTCTTTATATACCCTTAACCAAGGCTCTACAAAGTCCATGTCCTGATCTATTACTGGGTCCCCACATCTTGCCCACTGGGTTAACAATAATAAAGATAAGGAGTATAAAAGTGACAGATGACAGAATGGCGTATATAAAGTTGCTTTTTTTCGCTCCAGAGATAAATTGTTGTTTCTATTTCAGCTTCGTGATGCTGCTAAATCTCTTCTCACAGTGACAGTTCCACTTCATGTATCGTATGTTTATGTCACTGCACCAACTGGATGGGGATCTCTTGAACACAGAACTGAGATGCAGTTCTCATTTGTGTATGATACTGTTTTATGGAGAGGAGGTTTGTCATCTAAGTATATTGTTTACCCTCTAACAATCCATGTACCACACAATCTCATTAAAATTTCCATTGTATTACAAATACTTGGATTGCAATGGCCCACTGAGTGGAACTGTATGGGTTGCAATGGAAATGTACGTATGCATTATTGTTATTATTATTCATCACAGGAATTCAAACTGAGGGAACATTGTCAGCGACATTCCAAGTGAAGAAAATGCGAATCAGAGACGATGGAAGATTTGAAATCAATTTTGAAACAAAAGTACAGTTCAGAGGATTGTTTGTGTTGCAACATCATACATTACCTGGAAGGGTAAGACCAAATCACATTATTAACGTTCCTAGGTTTTGTCTGCTAACCTCGTTAAGGTCTCTGCATTTATCAAAGTACTGTAGGCAGAAGCATTACATTGTAAATTATTTGCTATATATACCAGATTAAGCAAATTAGCAAAACCATTAGTACGGACTCCCGATTCAGCCAAATATAAATTTTAGTACTGGAATTGCGGTACAATTATCAACAACTCCTGCTTTCAAAATCCTCTGTCGAAATGTCAAACGACTATATCCAGGATTGCACTTTTTTTTTCACATAACATTCCTTCAGTCATTTGCAATGTTCTCAATTTCATCTGTGTGTTTCTAGCAATCACGTGTCCTTGCTCCTGATGGATTAAACATTGAATTTGAACTGGAGAATATTTGGAATGCAAGCACATTCGATTCTCCGCGACAGCAATGGAGGGCTGTCAGCAGTTACAGCAGGAAAGATTACAGTGGAGAATATGAAATTCAACTTTTGCCGTGCACGGTCGCACCTACGGTTAAATGGAAAACAACAGAGCCAGGAAAAGAAGTTTCTTGCACAGCTGATGCTCCTGAAAAGTAAGTTACTTTAAAAGATAATCCTTCAAAATTCATGCATCACACATATACAGTAAAAACCCTTGCTTCTTATGCTTATTATTCACAAGTCGTAATTTGCTTCTATTCAGAATTACCGCTCATCTCAACTTGCTAGTACTGTACAGTAGTACATAGTATATTTCTGTAGCTTAGTGCATAAGAAACATCGTACGTTAATTTCACTTCATAAAGTGAATTTTGAGCCTAATTTCTAGTTGATCAAGTTTTGGACATCATAGACATTTTATTCATTTATTTTTTACCAGGTTTAAACTTCCAGTTACATTTCAACAAACGAATCGTCCTGTACCCGTCGTTTATTCACTAAATACCGCTTTCTATCTTTGCAACAACGAGAAACTGTTTACAATGGATCCTGCCGAGGGAAAAGCAAATGAACTGGATTATAAGGGTGCTTTCTCAAAAGGTAAATTGTGTTTTACATCATGAACCCAAACCACTCTGATTCATTCCTATGATCTAGTACTGAAGTGTATGTATTAAGTAACCGGTAACACATAACGGACTACGTGTATAACACTAGAGGAATGATTATGAAACCTTGCATCCTTCACCTACTAAGTTCGCCCATCAGATCACAGCATATACTATTGCCAACAAGTACGCTGTAATTATAGCTTCCACTGTTCAATAATTATAAGGAGGATTAGTGGGTGACCTTTCAATATTTAGCTGAGAATCCCTGGGAATGGAGGCAGAAGATTTCCAACAGCAATTTTTTTTCTCATTAGCCTCAGCCTACCGGCATTGCCCGAATCCCCTTATGTCCAGTAGACCTCCAGTAGACCTCTAGATATTTATTAATGGATATTTAACCTTCAAGGTCAAACCATATTCGGGCGAGTTTTCTGGGATCCAAATCAAAATCTGAACGCAGCTTACAAACTGCAGCTGGAAAAAGTCTATCTCTGCACGGGGCACGATGGGTATATTCCAACCTTTGATCCGGACGGTTCCGTGTATCATGAGGGTGAACAGTACGGTTGCATACAGAAAAGTAAAAAATTGCAGCACAGATTCTTGTTGCTGGACCGATCGAACAGGGCTGCTGAAAATCGATATTTTCGTGACATGCCTTTCGAAGCCTACTTCAGCTCTGATAAAGTGGATTATGAGAAATTGTCACAGATGCCGGGAGTCGATGGTTTCCTCATTAAAGTTGATGCATTATACAGTGTCGAAGCCGGGCATCAGTGGTATCTTCAGGTAATTGAAAACTAAGCTAAACTGGTTTCAATTTAACCTTTTCAGCACTACTGATGCCATAGTCTCGCAATAGTGACCCCTTTGGCTCTCACTTGCTCAACTGACAAGATGGTAATACTCAATTACTGCTGGCTGCCATCAAATTCAGTAATAACAAAAAAAATTCATTGATCCTTTCATGAAGGGCACGTTATCTTGAGGAAAAAGCAAGTCAAGTGTAGATTAATTCTTGTTAACAAAACTTATTAAAATCATTATTATCATGGGTAAAATCAAAAGACATTAATTAAAAACTTTTTTGTGTAGTGAACCATATCCTGTGACCTTTTCTTATGCAGGTTCTATACGCTATTGGTCCTGAAGACATGATGCTTTCAAGATCTCGCAGATCAGTCATAATGTCTGTCGGTGACTCAAAATCGAGAAAAAAGCGTGCTTATGTCACAGAGAACGAAAAATTATCAGCTTTGAAAAATGGAACGAACATGAAAGGAATAGCGATAGATGAAGCAAGTTTCCAGACTGATACACCATCCACATTCGTTGTAATTGCTATCCTGGTGGTCATCTTGCTTCTAGCTATTCCTGTTTTCTTGGTATATCGACGCAGACGAAGGTATGGGCACAAATATTATTATTCATGTCATAAGGCTTTCCTTTGTGGTACCTGTTGCTTTTGAGAACTTTGTCCTCCCTCTGGTGCTTCTTTTAATTAATGTATAAGTATATTATGCAGTTGCTGCTGATAAGCCACAGTGTACAAGACATGTTGCCAGCACCACGTCTTATATGTGAAGTTAATTTGTTGGCCACCTATATTCATGGTTGATTGTATTGAATCGGCATCTATATTAAACTTGCTGATTTGTATGGTAACAGACCTATGTTTGTTTGGAAATTGCCAACTATATGTGACAAGGATGTGCGTCATTTAACTATTCAATATCTGATCCTATTTACCCAGAAATCTTCTGCTTATTGTGAACAACGTCGCTGTGCTCCAGCATTAATTATGTCTCTAGTGGTTTCTTCAAAGTGATCGATATCAACCTCTAGTATTGCTGTGCTCTAGCATTAATTCAAAATTATATCTTGTATCAATGCAGGAGAAATGATAAGTTAACGACCGAAGTAAACAGGAAAATAGTGATCGCTGATGCACGAAAAGATTACATGAAGAAATGTGTCAGTGATGACGAACAGGAATCCGATGATTCGTGGCCACTAAGTGGTGAGAGAGAACACAAACGATCGAATTCAAATGGACTCGCGACGGTGACAACACTGACCAGGAGGAATGAGAATCGGTTTGAGAAGAACTTCGGGCGAAAAGACAATGTCACGACTGACGTTGAACTGATGCCCCTGAATGCGCCACGAAGGTCATCGTCACAGAAACAAAACAATCAGACTGCTACAGGGCGTACTCTAGTGGGTAAAAGTACAAGCAGAAAAAAAAGTATTCCTATCGTAAACAATCTGCATAACCAAAGCGAAGATGATGATGGCACGGAAGTATGACGTCATAAACACAACGGTTGTGATGTCATATAGGTTACTGCTATGACGTCATAAAAATATCAGTTGTGATGTCACACTATGTTATGACGTCATATACAAAAACATTATGACATCATACAGTTGTTCAACAGAAGCCTCAGTGCTTTTTTTATACCATGTTACTCCTAGAGAAATATTACCACCATCTTGCCGACAAAGGAATACTTGCGAAGATTTCAAGTAGGATTTTTGTTATAGGGACAAATAATACTGATTTGAAATGGTTAGAGAAAGAATTTGATTGGATAGTGAGACAAGTCAAATGTGGAGAGGTTTAAAGTGTGAAGTGTTGTGATTGGCCTACTGTAATAGCTGAATGTTTTTGTATTTCTTATTATAGTACAGTGGTTCTCAACCTTATTTTCCTCATTTATCTTTTTCCATCAAATTTCAGAATGTCACTTCCCAATTTTTAAGTTTGTTTGACTCAAACGGTTCATCAACAGCTTGAATCTACCAATCTGTGATTCCAATTTCTCCCATGAAATGCTAAAATACCTCCCTTGCCAGGACTTTCCCTTTGGTTGAGATCCCCTCACTCACAGGGGAACAGTGGCTGCCAAACTTGATAGTCACAAGTTACTGTTTTTACAAACTCAACCTACCTGAGCCATGTTTTCATCTTGAACTTTCAATTCAAATAATCTACCTCTTGCGTGTAGTATTTTATTCGCTCAACAATCGCTGTCCCGTTTATTTATTGCTCATGCTAATTTAACCAAACTGCACATTGTTCAACCTTATCAAGAGATGATCATTCTGGTTGTATATCAAATACAAGTGTACATGTATATGCAGTGGCATATCTACAGCAAAATGCGCCTAGAAACAGCCGTAGCCTAGAGCAGCAAATTGCATCGGAGGTTTGGTTGCCCTTTTCATACATGTCGGGAAAAAAGAAATAGAGTATATCAACTGTATACAAAAATTATTCTGCTCAAGAGACACTGACTATATAGTTGCTTCATATTAGTTTGCAATAGTTAATGAAGTGAATTATATGTGGGGGTACCAAATACACCAAGGTACATTGCTGTCAAGCAAGCAAGTCGAATTTATTGCACTGATGCATTTGTCCTACCATCTTGTCTCTAATTCAGCATATGCCCAAGAAGGCGACTATTTTGTCTCATGCATTTTCGTTTTCTCATGGTTATAATACAGTAGAAGGGCAAAGCTAGAAAATTGAAACTGTAGTGCCATTTTGTGTCATTAGTGAATCTTCTTTCATGTATTCTACAGCTGATTTTCAGTTGATGCCAATGATGACCTTAGTAGGATAGGTAGATATTTTACATTTGTTAACAATGGTACTCTTTATGTTCAGCAAACCAAATTTCATATAAAAACAAGTGTGACCCAAATATTTGTCATTATCATGCCAGTTGAACTTATTTCTCTAATTTTCAGCATAAAACGCTACTTTTTGGCAAATTATTTTGACGAGACATTATTTATGTCTGAATGAATGTGGTGACGGGTCAATTGTAGTTGACCTAGTACCCTTTAACCTCTGATTCCATAGTGAATGTTTTTTCTTACGGAACTTTGTATTTTAGTGTATTTATACTAACAATGTTCTATTTTATACGAAGTTATGTAATTTTACATTATATGTTACTACAATAAGTTAATATATCCTTGCCTATGTTCAAGCTTCCAGGGGGTTTACCTGCAGGATTTTTGTTGGGTTTTTACAGCCTTTCGGATTTATAGCCCTTTATGGATGACATGTTACTGTTGTCAATACTCCTGTGGGTGTGGAGTTAGAACATATCCTTGAGGGTAATGAGGTAACTTCGTTCATTCGGTACTTTAAAAGATCTGCCTATATGCGTTTTTGTATCCTCTTGATAAAATATCTAAAATTAAATATGTGTCATCCATTCAGCCAACATTGATATCACACCTACCTTTTTTATCCTCCGAACTCCTCATAATAATAAGAACACTCTCTTCAAATTCTCCATCAAGCAAGGTTTCCCTTCCTAGCAGTAAGTTATTACAAACATATCATATGTATATTTATTCTGAAAATTGTTCCCAAAATTTTAAAAAGTCCCGCGCTACTAACCCAAAATATTTATCAACATATTTCAGTATTACGCCTTATTGTAATTTTCGTGTATTTTTAAAAATTGCAAAGAATGTTAGCTAGAAATTTGTACATTTTATCTTTTTGACGAAAATATGTTTACCTAAATGTAATATTTTATTAGTATATAGTAGGATTGCCGGTAATTTGCTAGTTTTCTGTATGTTTGAAGTTGTAGAGCGGTCAAATTACATGTTGAGTTGGTTTGCATCGGGAACATGATTTTGCAGACTCACGTAATATTTACGAAAGTCAAACTGCATAACTTTCAAAACTGGCATCTATTCCTAAATCTCGACCAAAAATTAAGGACAACTATTTAACATATACCTGGTATTATATCATAGTATAATTATAACCCAATGGTACTAAACATTAATGTCAGATTTCAAAACCGAGTAAATTTTTATCTAAACAACACTCTTTCGGTGAACCAATGTAGCTGTTATGCATATGCAAGTACTATAATTTTTCAAAAACCATATTATTCATATTATAAAGCAGGGAGATCGAAATGGGATGCATTGCATCCAAGTAGGTCCAAAAGGACCTGGGAATTCCCGGTAATCTGTGCATATATATACAAGAGAAAGGGGTCTGATAGAAACTTTGTACCCCCTAATACAATTCTTCTTGAGGCCCTGGCATAATATGGTTTATTTATGGTAAAGGTCAATATGATTTGGTTAAATGGTGAAGCTTCACATCTAGTTGCTAGAAATGTGTTTGACTCTGCATCAAATGATGCCTTTTTTTCCTTATTATTATTATAGTTCCGCTTGCTTCATAGCAATGAAAAAGTATACAAGGACTTTGGTAAATCTCATTTGTATTTGACAATATTGGATTTTGTCCATATTGCCTCATTGCAGTAGTTTTGCTTGCTATGGTGCTAAATTTCTTTGACAAATTATGGAAGGGTTTTGGTAGATTCCTACTGCATGTGACATTGGATCTTGGGTCCAGATATGATGAACTGCTTTATTGAAATGAACAATAGATAGAGATGTAGTACTTAAAAAATAAAATGTAACAGAACAAGATTGAGTATCACGTCATGTGACTACATCATCCTTACAATGTGTTTGATAAAATTTTAATTACTTAGTAAGGTATAGCATAATAGATCATCGGCAGGTTGCATAACAATTTACATTTTCTACTAGAATTGTGTAAGTGATGTGACAATTTTTCAAGTAAAAAAGACGGGAGTTCTGCATAATTGTGCACAACTCTAGAAATATTTACGAAACTTTATTCTGCCACATGACTGTGGTCAACTCAAGGTCCTGAATGAAAATTTACATTGACGTAATGGCTAGACCTTCCGCGAAAGATTCCAAAATGTCGGACGATATTAGAACCGATGTAAAAGAGTTTTATGGTAAGTGATAGTTCCTTGCTCTTTCTTGCCTCTTTATGTGCTTGCACAGTCTGACTTCACATCTGTATAACTGATTAGACTTCATCTTGAATTTGGTTGTTTATTATTGAAAGCTAAATATGGTCGGAACCCAACAGTTGAGTTGAACATTTTCTACTACTGAAATAGCATGTGCTTCTTGCTCCATAGTCAGAGAGGGTTTAAACGGTGCTATGTGACATTATATTCGTTGTTCGATGTGTATAGGGAATGACATGTACTTTGATTCATTCCTATGATATAGAACTGAACACTACACTTGTAGTCTCTTTACTGCATTCCTTTTAGATAATATTGATATATTTTATATATTATAATTTGTATATTCATTGTAGGTGAAAAGTTGCAAACTTCAGATGATTTGGCAACCAATGCATGCACGACACGGGCTCAAAAGATGCCGGAATATATCTCGGATGTGATGAAATTAATTCATGAAGGAGTAGTTATGAAATATTACGGATGTGGGCTCGTGGTACCGGAGTGTTTAGAAGGAATGAAGATACTTGGTAACAAATATAAATTTTATTTTGAAAGTACATGTGGTGCCTTGTACTACGTACTATGTATTACAGTACTCCAAAAAAAAGTTTATAGCTGATCTATATTATTCGAACCAAAAGAACCAAAGATAATCAGTATTATTGCAAATTGATAATAGTGTTTCATATTTAAACATGATAAAATTTGATTCAGCACTGTATCAAAGCTGTCGAAGATATTAATATATAATTTTCGAAATCAAACTCTATACCCTCAGAATTATTTCTTTTTTTTTGTAAGACCTCGGTAGTGGTAGCGGACGGGATTCTTATGCAATGGCGAAGCTTGTCGGTGAAAATGGTTTTGTAACTGGAGTCGACATGACTGATCAGCAAGTATTGTGTTGGAATATTTCATTTACACAGTTCATAGATGCAGTGGTGCCTCATACCTTGAATAATTCAGAGTTGCACTACTGTACCGGCCTATCCAGTCATTAAAATCCTTTCTTCATTTCTGGTAGCTGGAAGTTGCAAATGAATATATAGAATATCATCGGGATATTTTTGGATTCAAAAAACCGAACACAAAATTTGTGAAGGGATACATTGAAAATCTGAGGGATGCCGGCATTGCTAATGAATCGATTGATATTATTATGTAAGTGAATAAAATGTAGATGTCGGATGTAATAAGGACTTTATTCTCGATTTGGGTAGAAAAGAGGTATTGTTCCGTGTATACGTAACCGAGACTTGCACATGCAGAATGGGTATATGGAAATGCCTATACATGGACATCACCAAAAAATTATTGGTACATCCCTAGTTGTAAGCTCATAAATAAAGAAGAAACTGTGTTCCTCTGGCTCTTGACTCGGAACTATTAAAAAATTTGCATTGGGGTTTGTTTCCAAAGCTGAAATGTCATGGTAAACTTTTTCTAGAATAAGGAGCGCTTTTTTTCACTAATAATATATAAAGCTAGTATCAAAACAGATCAAACTGTGTCATCAACTTGTGCAAAGATAAAGAATCTGTTCTCAGAGAAGCTTATCATGTGTTGAAGCCAGGTGGAGAACTCTATTTCAGTGATGTCTATGCTGATCGAGATTTATCAGATGATATACGGAGTCGTAAAGAGTTATGGGGTATGTATTGTGCTCACTCAATGCTTACTGCTGGGGCTGACTCTGGCCGTAGGGGGATTTTAGCTATCACTGCTAGGTAAATAATGGGCCATTAGGGGGCATAAAAAATGTTATAAATTTCCTTAGATGGGAGGAGAGTCGCTCAGTCATTAGCGAATGAGTCTTCCGACCGAGAGATTGGACATCTCTGTGTCCTTGAGCAAGACACAATTACCAGCATTACCGGCACGGTTACAGTAACCTTTCTGCAGCTTCCTTAATAGCACAGCTTTTACTCTGGAATAAATTTACAAAGATTTAGATGAAATTGTGGGTGGCGCACTGAACTGTATTCTTGTTATAAATTTCAACAACACATCACTTTAATTTATTACTATCTATTTAATTTTTTTCATAGGTGAGGGTTTGGGTGGTGCATTGAACTGGCGCGACTTGTATTCATTTGCGAAACAGCTCGGGTTTGAAATTCCAAGGACAGTTACTGCAAGTCCTTTTGAAATCACCAGACCAGATTACAAAGCTTTCGTTGGTTTGTATTTTATTTGATATGCCTTCCTCGAATATCGTCTTAGCTTGTGTTGAATTTCCATGCATTCAACCAACTTTCGTCCACAAATCTAAGACAGGCCATAGTGTACTCAGGGCTGGTGTGTCGGATTTTTAAAATCCTTCAACTTCAGAAATTTCAAGGTTGCGACTTGACTCCAGTCAAAATTAGCCGACTCCTCGATTCTACTAGTCCACCACCCTGATTTAGACTATTGGGATGTTTTTTTTCTCTTTAGAAGAAGCAAATACTTGATGACAGTACTAGGTATATGATATCTGTTATTGAAATGTCCTCATACAAAAACTAACTTTTTCAACAAATTCGTGAGTCGTCTACCCTAATACTTTACGCAAGAATTGGAGTTTGAGATATTTTTACTGAATCTGAATCCAGACAAAACTATAACACTCCACACCCCTGGTTGTACTAACAATAGTCTAATTTCTGTATTGTTAGGTGACGCAAGGTTCTTTTCCGTTGTTTATCGTCTATTCAAACTGCCATCGAATGTAGCAAGAGAAAATGCACAGGTTGTGTACAAGGGAGAAATAACAGGACATCCTGACAAAATAAAGGTGTTGAATTTTTTACTCATGAAAATTAAAATTCTATACATCTAACGGAGAGCGAATGAAGTAACAGGGATGTGAAGTTGGATTTTTAAATTCTTAACTCTGACTCAATTCAAATCATTGCTTTAGTTTGATCACAAACTCACATTCTACAAAGATGAACCAGTTACTGTTGATTGTGATACAGCTGCAATAATACGAAGCTCTCGCCTCAAAGATGAATTTACTATAACGAAAGCTCTAGGCTGTGGCAATCCAGCTAAGGTATGAGGCGAATCGCATATATTTGTGTTAGTACTTCATATTCTCTGATATATGACAAGTGATTATTATTCCTTGTCCTTTTTTGGCTCTTTATGTGCCTGGACGGTCTGTATACCTGATTAGACTTCATCTATAGAAATAACCATACCATATTGCTACATAGTCTTTGTTAGAAGGGGTTTAAACAGTGCTGACATTATATGTGACATTATATTCGTTGTCATGCGTGGTTAGGAAATGATATGTACTTTGATTTTTTCCTTGATAGAGAACTTTTGACGTGACATATTTCAACAACTCTTGCAACTTTAAAAATTATCATTTCTCCAAAGGAAGATTTCCCACCATGGCTGATATATTACTGTACCTTGAACATTAAGGATCACAATCATATCAGATTCATCACTGAAATATCCTCGCCGCATTTTTAGAATTAAGATTACGCGACAGAATATATAAATTTCTACTTTTGATTACCAATAATTTCTAGTTAGTTTCACATTTCACAGCATTCATAAAATTAATGTTACGTTTGGTTTAAGACTTCGGAAATTGATCCGTTTGAAGTGATGAATGAGAATGGTTCGGCTCCCAAAGGTGATTGCTGTCCTGCTTCCAAGTGTTGCGCATAATACTTCCATGGTAAAGTGATAGTCACTTCAAAGTTTGTTTTTTTTGTATTTGCCAAGTAATGATTTTTCTGTATTTTCGTTTCTTTTTTATCTTAGCGATATTGTTAAAATTCAGAATACAAATTGCTTTTAATTATGATTGCAAATCTGCAAATCTTGAATTTAGAATGGTTGGGTAACAGCACTTAAACATTACATGTTAGGAATTTTGCATAAGTTGTGCTATTACATAGTGGGAGTTCTAATTAGCAGAATAGCCGGAAATTTTATAAAGGAATGTTCCTGGGCAAATTGAAATGATGCTTCTATAATGCGAAGGTAGACCTGGAAGAGATACTTCATGAATGCAGAGTAATCAGAAAGAAAGTCGAAAGGGAAACAAACGAAAGAGTAAGAGCAAACCAAGCATGTGTGAGTTTGAATTATTGGTGAAGGCATGCTGTGTCGATTCTATTTTCGGGTACTGTTTAAATTGTAGCACTTTGCACCAGTGGCGTGGCTAGAGTTGTGCAGCCCAAGCGGAAGGTTAAAGGTCACAATGGCACTGACATGGTTGACCACGCAGACAGAGTAAAGTTTATTACATGTTTCGTATTTCGATTTGCTTACCGACATCTGTTTTGCAATGGCTTCCCGTAATATAGAGATTTCCTCGCAAGCAGTCACAAAAATTCAACTTCATGCTGCTAAATATCTCCACTGTTCAATTAATGGAGTCTTGTTGGCTTGCAAACAACAATTCCAAGAAGAAAAGATGATTCATTTTGTGGACGCAATTCCTCTGTTCCATCAGAATCTTCATCTGACACCGATGTTGGAAGTTGCCCTCTCGAACGTTGAGTCATACATAGGTGCGAGAGACCTTTACATTGCTGGATATTATACAGGTAGATGGATTATTATATTTAAAAGGCTACACTAAACATGCCAGACTGGCTTTTTTATCTGTGTAATTGGTAAGATATATTGAAATTAGTATTTTATTATTGAAGCCAATTGATAACTTAATCATGTCCTGTCCTGTCCTGCTCACTTATATTTTTCTACCTAATAGCATCTCAATATCTAGCCAAGTCCCAGGAAGGTCCAGATATATTCGCTTGCCGCGTCGCTGATAAATTGAAAGAGAATTTCGGAGAATCAGTTCTTGTCATCCTCGACAACAACGAAGTCCCGTCAACATCCTCCCTCAAATTCTACGAACGTTCCGCCGACGGAAAATGGAAACCGAGACAGGCGGAGGTTTGCTACGAAAGTGGATGTGATGACACAATACAAGATTTTCTTGACAGTAATGTACAAAGAGATCTCGTCGATTTTGACAATCACTTTGATGACATCACAATGAACTGGTTGAATCAACACATAAATCGGTTGATTCAAATGAAATGAAAAGAAGTTTGTGAAATGGGAAGAAAAAACAGTTGAGGAGTGCATCCCATCCAAGCACTGATTTTCTCCTCAATCAATCATTTCACAATATCATTAATGATGACTTTTCCAGCAAAATTATTTACAAAATAGTCCCAAAGCACAGGATGACCGACTCCAGGGATTGATTTGTACTGTCTTACTTTGAGATGATCTAATGCAAGGGATGATCAGACATGCTGAACTTCAGATGGATATTTTAAGTTACAGATGCCTAAAGATCCCAGAAGACAAGAAAAAAATCAAATTCTGTTCAATAAATTTATGTTTTAATGTTTATGTGGTAAATATTTATGTAGGAAGTGTATGAAAGTTTAATTCTATTCTGTCATGTATCCTTATAATTACTCTTAATAATCTAAATACAATTAATACATAGGTACTTGGTGAGAAAAGTATGCAAAGGTATGAGCAGCAAGGATCTACCCAAGACTAATTTAATAATGGGGTACAAAGTTTCTTTCGGGCTCCTTTCCCATTGTGTATGTAAGTCCCCTTTTCAGTGATCCTTCCTGATGACATCTAATTGCTTTCTCAATTTAGGTCTAGGAAGACAGGATGGGTTCAGCTTGAACCTGGTTTAACTTAGGTTATTGCATTCGTCCCTTAATGACCCCGGTCTCCCAACTGCGGTAGAAACATGTAAAAGCAGCATCGATGGTTGGGAATTACAGAGTGATTTGAAATGGACGGTGTTTATGAACAAACGGATATTTGGAACTTCTGTTTGTCAGTCAAGTTGTTATTTCTGAATATGAAGTAAATAAGAGAAGTTGAAGTAATTTTCGAAAAATAGAATATTGTATTTTCAAAATGAAGGTCCCACCGAGACTTGAACTCGGATCGCAGGATTCAGAGTCCTGTGTGCTAACCATTACACCATGGGACCACAACGACGTCAATAGTTCTAATACGCAGTTTGGTAACGTAGACGAGAGCACCGGAGAGGCGTGGAAAAGGAGAGAGAAGAATTCAACGAATGAGAAAAAATATAGTCACGGTAGGTTGATTTTAGACTTTGTACTGAGATTTTCTTTAGTGTTCCCATTTGCCATATGTCGTTCTTGGTATTTAAATTATTCATAAACGGAACGGGATAGTGGGATCCCGGTGGGCGCGGCGCGGCGCGTCTTGTGCAAACGATAAAAACAACACCTACAATTCAGTTTCCATTTAATATGTTACTTCATACGTATACTAAATCCAGGCCAACTTTCAAACTATTACCAGCTATAGGAATATTGATGTGTTTTTATTTAAGTCAGATTACCACGTATTTACAGTGTATAAAGTCTATAACTACAAGAATCGCGAATTAAATGACCTTTAAGTCTATGAATAAAGCTCTATAACTTACTTCATATTAGGTGTTTATTTCACAAGGGGGACAGTGAAAAAAAGGGATTCGGAAATAATATTTTTTCTTATCGTTACGGTCACGGATGACTGCTTCACGCTTCTCGCGTTGCCAGGTTTAGTTTTGACTTTGACATGGTGAAGAAAGCATGCGCGTGATGTTTGCATTTGAGTTACCGTCGATTCTTTATTCGAAATGTCACTAAAATAGAAAAAGGAAGTGTTGATAGTTGATATATTATTAGATTTTGGATTCTAATGTTGGGAAATAGCGAAAAGTAATGCTCCAGTTTATAACAGTAGTGTGGAAATGAGTATACTTTAATTGTGTTATGTATGTGCACACTGAATGCCATGAGTATACTTTAATTGTGTTATGTATGTGCACACTGAATGCCATGAGTATACTTTAATTGTGTTATGTATGTGCACACTGAATGCCATGAGTATACAACTATTACTTATCAATTTTTTTCTGGTAATTGACCTTGTATGAGTTTATACCAGTAGTGTGGAATAATGTGTACTTTAATTGTGTAATGTATGTGCACACTGAATGCAATGAGGATACTACTATTACTTATTAATTTTTTTCAGATAATTGACCTTGTGTGCCCATGACCTTGTGTGTCCACAATAATTTTCTTTGTGCGCTGGCAGCAAAATCTGTGTGGTCGCCACAGATGCGTACAGCTTACAGGAAACAAGTTTTATTGATCATTTGGATCTTCTGCTTGGAATGATTAAATCATTATTTTATTCAATATATTTGCAGTTTGTATAAAGTTTCTTCTCATTTCTGCGTCACTTTATATGGTATACTTTAATATCTTACTCTTTTATGTTTCTAGTTATTGTATTCTGATATGAAATGTTGTATTTATTCATAAATAGCATCTCTGTAATGAATTATGAATCAGATAGTTTAGCTTATAATTTTATATGTTTTGCAATGCCTGCGATTAATCGTGTTATATAGCGACTGATGTACAGTAATGTGTATAGTCAGTACAAAGAGGAAAATAATTGTACTGCACTGCCAGACTTACGTAGCCAACAGAAGCTTTGTAAACTCCTGGGTATTAATTAGTAACACGATCAATGAATACATTCTAACATGTTTCCTCTTTTCATCGCTTGCTAATTACTTCCTCTCTTGCTGAACTTTTTTTTATTAACTTACTCAATATTTTCTTAGTAGGGAAGTTACTTGCAATAGCTGCATGCTGAGAGTTATATTATAGTGCAATAAAGCAATATCGTATAAAACCGACTGCAGTACGACACTAAACCATGTCTCTTATTACAAATTGCTAAGTGACCACTGTAAAATGTAGAAGGGCATGAAATATGCAAAAAATTCACACAAATTTTGAATTCCAGCAAAATTTTAATAATGGTCACAATATTTTGTCACATTTTTTCCTCTAAAAAGAGTAACTTATCTATAATATATATACAGTATATATAGGGCTGTCGCAGTACTTATGTTTTAGATTTTATAAAGCTAAATGTGGTATAACTGTTTACATATGCACAGTATTGTCTCAGTACCGCTGATCTCATATTACTCATATTTCCACTTCCACTTTTCCGTTCATGACAACCCTTCAAGCAAAATTAGACTTTAGACATCAGTTTAATGTTCATTTGATTTTCCAATAGTCTAAATATTTGCACTAATTATCGCAAAGATTGTTGTGTCGTTTCTCCTGACGTCGTTCTTGAAAAAGTGTGTATTTAGCAAACAAGTGAGGTTTGTTCCAATCTCTTCAATACGTCGTTAAACCTTGAACATTGAACGTTATCACGTTCTTGCCCTTTCAGCATAAGACGAAATATTACCGCCATACAATAAATGAACTTTGTACCCGATAGGTACATTACTGAGGTCACGTAAGCATGATTTTGACTTTCTGACTTCACTTCATCACATATTTAAGAAGATAGACAGCGTGTGTATAAGCCAAAATGAATATTGATACGAAGAATTGCTGTTGCGTGCTTTATAGTGTTTATATACCGTAGTTAATTAGAAGTTGATTTGACAACTTTTAGATCTTGAAACTGGACTCAACCTGTAGCACTGTTATCCTTACAAGTGGAGCAAAGTGGTCAAATACTTTCTATATTTTATACGTCACCATTCTGTCTGGCTCTTGACTTTCACGCTGTAATTTTGTACTTAAGTCATGCAAGAAATGTCCTAAAGGTATAAATATGATCAAAGGATTAGTTCTACATTTGGTTACAATATTCGTTCTAGTGCAAACCGGTTCAAGCTGTCTGAATTAAGCAGAGCGCTAAAAATGATGCGAGAGAGTTCAGACAGAGATAAATGTGGAATAATTTCATTGATCTAGATATTTTTATATTTCCTATTTTCACAGATTTATTCCACGCAGTATTAGTATTTATATACTTATCAGCAATACAATGTCATCCTATTTGCCTGCTGTTAACATTAAGGATGAGTCTGAGCTGCTCTACACCACCCTGGTCGGCATGGTGATGGCGGCCATCTTTGCCGCTGGTTTCCATGATGATCTAGAAAAGACGGTGACAAATTTAGCCCCAGAAGGTGAGGTTTTTGAAACAAACTTAAGCAGATTATACCAGGGTGGATAGGGTAATTATTCTTTAATTCATGATTCATTTTCTTTTACCCAGGAGCACAATACCCCTTTCCCCCACAAACTCGCCCTTCTGCTGCAAAGCTGGCTTCTGCCATCGCAGGATTCTTGCTTGGCGTATTTCTCTGGAGCTCGATATGTTGGATTCGATGGAGTCTTGTTAGGAAACTGTTAACTTACAGGTGAGATGTTTAATATTCATGAAGTATGTTCAATTATTTATCGTTGCATCTTGTTAAAATGATTCCATATTTATATGCTTATATTAATAATAAATGCAAATGAACAAAGAGTAATCTGAATTGAAACAGAAATTCAGTGTTAATATGTTACTTTTTCGCCCCCATTAGGTGTCAAGTTTTTTTGCTATTCATTTAATTTATTTTCTTTCTATTTACAGGGCTTGGTTGATTAATCCCAGAGCTCTAAAATCAAAGGTGAATTTTTTCAAACTATTTTCTGAGGAACAAGTCAGCCTTAACATTTATTGTGATTATGTGATAGGTCATGTGATTTACACAGTTTGGATAAACTTGGGATCCCCAAACTTTTTGTACCAGAGAGCCCTTGGAGAAAAAGTTAAATTGGATACTAACCTATAAAAAATATTACATTTAGTATTACTTTGTAGTTGGTGTTTGGTGTTGCCATTAATGTGTGTGGATTATTAGTCTCTGTTCAATGATGATATCTAAAAACTACACAATTTGAAATAATAAGCTGTACAATATCCTGGACCGCTAAATAATGTGATCTAACACCAACAGGTCAATTGACCCCCAAGGCATTCTGGGATATTTCCCACCCTATTTAACCGGGTAATAACTCGGGTATTTATAAAGTCGGTGGATTGCTTCCTGGACCACTGGAGGTTGATATTGGCCTTTCGGAACCACTAAGTTGACTGTCATAACTCACTGTTTAATTTTCAAACCTAAATTTTGCAGATCTGGGCTTTGTCGCTGAAACTTCTTTACCCCCGTAGAAAATATCTGAATACGTTTCAACACGTTCTCCCAAATTATCCACTTCCTGCTCTCTCTGATACTTGCAAAAGGTTTGTTGTTGTATTATGTATTGAATAGAAGAGTGCTTGATAATTATCAGAGTCACATAGGGGGTGCATTGTACCTGGGTAAGGGGTCCTGAGGGACTTATGAATTTCCTGTGATATTACAATATTTTGACATATATAATAATCAATACATACACAATGAAAAGGGTCCATGGAAAAAACTTTCTACCATTTGATAAAATTCCTCTCGGAGATCCTGTTAATAATGATTTTCTAAATAAAACTAATGCTATAAATTCCCCAATGGCAGGTTTCTCAAAGTCGTTGAACCTCTCGCCACAGAAGAAGAATTCATGGCGATTGAAAAAGAAATGCACGAGTTTGAGAAAGGAGAAGGCCCAGTGCTTCAAAAAATACTTGAAAAAAGGTGAATCTCACAAACCAATGTCAATTGAGGCATTTGTATATATAACTCGATTTTTTTTCAATTTAAGATTCAGGGAAGAAGAGAATTGGTTCACTGATCTTTGGGACAAGTTTGCTTATCTGTCTCAACGTACTCCGTTAGTTGGTGAGTAGTTTATAAATTATATATGTAATGATGTACAGGAGATCCTTTATTTTACCAAGAGGATAGGCTTCTCGGGTTAGTTTGTCCACATTTGTCAATACAGAATACTGTCCAGGGCATTGTATAAAAGGTTTGTACCGGACAGCAGTATCCCAAAAATTCTCAATAGTATAATTTAAAATATAAATAGCATGATAATAATGAACAGTATATTATATTTCGAATTTATATGTATTCCAAATTCTAGAGTTGTAGATGAGTTTGTTCTTACTTCTGAAAGTTTGTGATCAGGGATGCTTGTGTGTATAATTTTCAATTCTTTGCTGGCCTGAAGATGCTCCTGCAGGCCGAAAAGGGTTTTCAATCACTGTTTTACAATAAATACTTTATTTTACTATAGTTAACACCAGCATTGGAAGTGATAGCGCTCTGGACAAGTGCGACCTTATTCCCTGCAAAGACATAAAGCAATCAGCAAGAGCTGCGTGCATGGCTTATCATCATCTTAAATTCTGGGAGATGGTAAAGAATGGCACAGTGAGTATTGATGATAACATTGCAGCCTTCCCAGCTTGAGACGTGGGTTTTAAAGTTAAAAATCAGGGAAAGCTTTGGATACCGGAAAATCAATGGTGTACCTGTTTGTTCTACATACATATATTCATTATTGTTTTGTTAAATATTTAAGGCAAATGCAATATTGATTCTCGACCTGGTTCCAATCTGTTCGTCGCGATACAGGTATTTGATGGGATGTACAAGAATCCCGGGAATGCAGTTTGATGAGTTGAAATTGTACGAAGACTCAAAACATATCGTTGTGATCAGGTGAAATTTTATTTACTTAACCTGTTAGAGACTTGAATCTAACATGCCAAATGAAGGGAAGCTTTCAAACTTTCAAACGTATATGTCGATTATTTCGAAGCATTAAAAACACTAGTCAACTAGGTAAAGTTTGCCCTGCGATCGATAATAAGTATTTCTGAGTATGAATGTTACGACAGTCACCAATTTTTTCTTCATTATTTTCCCTAGGAAAGGTTTGATGTATCGTATTGATGTTTACGGTCTGACACCCGATGGCGAAGAACATTTAATTCCCATGCAAGAAATTCAGCGCCAAATGGAAATGATTCGAAAAGAAACTAAGGATGTGAAGGAAACAAAGCAGAACCCTGCATTGTTCACTGCACAGAATAGAACTGCTTGGGCAAAAGTAAGATAAGATACAAAATACAAGACATCAAATAGCTTCGTCATATTTTAAGTAATATGTTCCAGAAAATTATAGATCGAAACTTTTTGATGCCATAGAACCTATCTCCTATTTACCTCATGCTATTGTATTGTTAAAGATATATCATTGAACATATTTCACTATGTTTTCAGGAAAGAGAAAAACTGCTAGCAAATAAATTGAATGCAGCTTCTTTGAGAGATGCAGAAAGTGCAATATTTCATGTTGTTTTGGAAGATACTTCTCCCAAGGTAAACATATTTGATATAATGAGTTTGTTCGTCTTCGAAGAGGTTGCCATTTCTCATTGGATCTTTGCCTAATTTGGCACCGAGATACAGCTATATCGCCCAATAATGCATGTAGAAAGGAAAGCCTGGTCCGGGTTCCCTGGTGACCAAATCCTACCGCTCTAGGACCCAGTCGACAAAATAAGAATCGGCATATATACCTAAGATCTTTGTGCTAGAGCAGATCGCTCTGCAATTTTCCTATATTTGTATATGCATTTTTATAGACTTTAATTGCCTGTGTACGGCAATGTGTTGTTAACTTTTGGTTGTCTGTGAAGTAGAAGATAAAATTTACTATACACCCTTTTTTTTTAGGGTAATAAAATAAATTATAATTAATCTAATCAAAATTTTCTCTTTTCAGGATTTCAGTGGAGAAGCATGGGAAAACCTTTGTAGTCGTGGTTATAATCGTTGGTGTGACAAATCCATCACAATTACCGTGTATGAGAATGGACAATGTGGTTTGCAAGCAGAGCATTCGACTGNCTGTGTACGGCAATGTGTTGTTAACTTTTGGTTGTCTGTGAAGTAGAAGATAAAATTTACCATACACCTTTTTTTTTGATTATCCGTGTAAGCGGAATATTGACCATAAAAGAAATAGATTGAAAGATATTGTTACTCAGTACTGAGTGGACCTTGTAGGCCTGAAATTAGGGTAATAAAATAAATTATAATTAATCTAATCAAAATTTTCTCATTTCAGGATTTCAGTGGAGAAGCATGGGAAAACCTTTGTAGTCGTGGTTATAATCGTTGGTGTGACAAATCCATCACAATTACCGTGTATGAGAATGGACAATGTGGTTTGCAAGCAGAGCATTCGACTGCTGATGCTACTGTAAGTATGCAGTCATATTTTGTGGCAAAGTCGCAAACAAAGTATACTTAAGTTAGAGAAGTGACTCAACTTCTGACTCACTCAAGACTGTCAACTTGATAGTTTTCTGAAAATATCAGGTTATCATTGTAGCAAGTGCAACAAACGCAAATCCCTCCCAAAAAGTCAACCATTTCATCTGGCTGGTTAGCCTGGTTAGAGACTGGTTAGCTTTTGATTTGGTGGGCTGTAGTTAACTGCGGATCCGCTTTGTAATTATTTTTTTGCCTGTATCTGGTATTCTCTATGATTTGAATTTGTTCAATACAGTTTATTTCTTTACTTTTTATGTTATATTATAAGTATTAATTTAGCCTGTGTCCAGAAACCGGGAAATCCAGAAATCCTACACGTCCAAGCTTACTGATAAATGGTCACTGATTGTTAGAATATGAGAGTGTACATTGCTTCTTTACCTACTTACTTGAACAATGCATTTTAGCTCCACGGTAGAATGCTGGAATATGTCTGGGGTTCAGCAGAATTCGACAGTGCAGGAGACGCCCTAAGTCCGGTAAACGACTCTTTTGCCTCCGTCTATTCAACATCTCCGCACATAATCGAATGGGATTTGTCTGAGTTCTCGGATGTTATTCCTGTCTATGAAGAGAAACTTGAAAAATTGGTTAGTGACAATATATTATTCAAATTGGCTACAATGTAAAGTTTATTTAAAGAAATCTATGTCCTGTTTGAATCCATGCACCCATTAGGCGACGTATAGGTAGTTCATACTGCTCTCTACCAGATGATATTGGCTTCTAGTTCTCCTTGTTCTTGTCGCTTCTGTATCACACCCGAAACCTCGCATTCCATATTTGTAGTCGAAGACCAACTGCAGTTTAATATTTTATTTGGAAATAGCCAGTGCTTATTGCTACATAGTCAATGTGATAGAGAGATGGAGAGAGATCTGAACAGTACCAAGTGACATATTATATACATTATGAGATGTGCAAAGGATATGACATGATATGTATTTTGACTCAGTCCCATGATTCAGAAGTCCCTTTCCTCATCTAATAACTTAGTTTAAGTTACAAACTCAAGCCCTTATATAGTGTAAATTTGTTAATTGAAAGATTGCCGAGCATGACTTGTATTTTTGCGTTGATGTTATGGTAAAGTCATCTCGAAGATAGGTGTCATATGTTGGACAGGAACACAATTTCAGTGCTTGCCATATTCCTTATTTTCCATAGATAGTCGACTCCTCTTCTTTAAGTTTTCATCTGCCTTTTTCTGATACAGTCCAACAACTTGGATATGTATGCCATCGTACTGCACCAAGGTAAAGGTGACATCAAAAAATGTAAAGTTAGTCCTGACGGTTTCATGCAAATGGCCCTGCAACTCGCTTACTACAGGATGCATGAGTCAACTCCAAAGACCTATGAAAGCGCTTCAACAAGGTAGATATTAATTTGAGCCTGGGGTCACCAAACTTTTTGGTATGAGGCACCACATTTGTTTATTTGACATTCGAGGGCCAAAAGAGAAAATAAGTTTTATAATTAACATCCATAATTTGATTTTATTGAGGGTAATCCATTATGGTTTATCGAAGGTTGTTGGTAGTGCCTTTAATTATTTGCAACTATGCTTAGTAAAAATAGGCATACTTAAAATGGGCCGTATAACCTTCGACTCATCCCCTTTTTCAATTAGATATCGATATAGAATATAATAAATATACTAATTATTGCCTTTAATTCTAATATTATCAATTTTCTACCTGCGTTTCTCAGATTATTCAAGTATGGGAGAACGGAAACTATTCGTCCTGTGTCGAAACATTCTGTTGCCTTCACAAAGGTAAAATCGTGCCTTTTTTCAATTGATTTTAATATGATAAATAACATAACCCATAATTTGTGTTTATATAGTCTATGAATCTCCTGCAAAAACTCTCATGCCAAAAAAGTCATAGAATATTGTCATAGAACAACCCCTCTAGAGTTCTTGGCCATAAAAACCCCTCCTTTTGTATATTATACTTGAATAAAATAATTGATCTATTGATATATAAGTCATTCTGTGCAGATTGGCACAATGGCATATTATTGAGTCCTCGACTGGTGGTGCAAAATGTTCCAAGCATAATTATACCTTCAAAACTAATTTTTTCATTAAGTTTTTTGAAAACATTATTTCCATTTCTAGAAAATAGATGATTTGACTGTTCCACGATCGGAAGTGATTTCTTTGTTGAAGCAAGCAATCTCTTATCAAACTCGATACAAGCTTGATGCGATGAATGGTGAAGCATCAGATCGACATATGTTTGGACTCTACGTTGCTTCAAAGATAGCAGGATTACAACCAAAGTTGTTTAAACAGAAGGTGGAGGAAAGGGTTGATTACTTACAAATTAATTTGAATTTGACTGAGGAAGCTGTCTGAATTATACAGAAGCTCCCCAACTCACGAACGATTTCCCTGAAGCTTTTCATATGTCCATAAGATCATAGTACCACATGTGGATGCAATAAGCCTAATGGAAGATAATCCCTGTTTTTACATGATGTAGTGACACAAATATTGTACTTCCAGCACAAGTTCTCATGACATCATTCATTAAAGTTGTTCTCCTTTTTGCGTTAGAAAATACCGTTAAGTGATATTTCATTTGATGTTGGTATTATACAGGAAGCAGATCATTTATCTGGATACCAGGCTTCTATCGCTTTCTTATTTTTTACCGTATTATATACCCGCAGATGTTTTGGTGTCCCGATCAGCTCTCCACATCTCAGTCTCCATACGCATTCGAAAAGCAAATCACGAAGAAAATGACGTGCTTTCCATCAGGTGGCAGCTTCGGTCCACAATGTCCCGAAGGCTACGGAGTTTATTACTTATTCATCGAAGATAATAAAAGTGAGTGTAATGTTTTTTTCATGTAATAAGCATAGTACAATGCAAACACGTTTTGCAACCAATGTACAAAGGGTTAGGTATTAAAAATAATAAGTAATAATTAGATTTTATCACATTCCATATTCATATACTTTTGTCACTTTTGCACACACTGAATAAAATATATATATTCAATGGAAAATTGCTGAACCCTTGCTTCCCATGAGCGTTTCCTTTTGCACAGATTCAGATGCGTTATGCGAACCTATTTCTGCATTTAATTCACGTTAAATTTATTAACTGAAGTGAAAGCCATAGCTCTAGCTCTAAGCCACCTAAATTCCTGTTATAAATATTTTTTCTACCGATCGGTTTTCTATTACAACACCACTTCTGATAGCTTTAAACTAGCTTGAATGCGCTCAAAGTCTTCTTCATTTCAGTGACTCTTCATGTGACGTCCTTTCACACGTGCCCTGAAACAGATTCGGTGAAAATGGCTGATGAAATTGTGAAAGCCACCAATGATATGTTTGATCTTTTCAAGCAGAAATAAAGTGTTCGTTACTGATGAAAATCTGTGAGCTTTTTTGATATTTTTTCCGCTTTCAATTTGGAGCACTGGTTTGGTTTGAGCTAAAATATGTTTTTCCACCTATTATCAATTTCATTCTTTGGATTTTAGTATGATAAATCATTGTATACTATAGGTAGAGATGCACAATACAGAATTTAGAATGATTAAATTTGATTGATATCAGCATTTACAATAAAGTAGGTATTGCCGATTGTCCGAAACTTTCTGTATTCTACATCTCTAACTACTGTATTTGATAATTGATTTACTGAGTAGATCATTGTATGTGTGGACTATTATTCAGAGTAGGCAGAAGGTTGTCTAAAGCAGTGGTTCCCAACTTTTTTGAACTCGCGACCCTATTCAAAAATATCAGACACATGCACGACATGCCATTACCAACCTGATTTAAAATTTTTTTAGGTAATGAACATAATTGCTCACGATTCAATGAAAACTCTCGCTCTCCTCTCCTTCTTCGTTGACAAGATGAGCAGTTTTCACTTAGGTTAGATTTATTAACGACTACAGTAGCAAGTAGAAAATACAATCCGGCCATAATGTTAATTTACAGAATCGGGCACTTGTTCGCGACCCACCTGTTGGGAACCACTGGTCTAAAGTATAGCATATATGACATATTATATCAAAAATACTAACATGGCTGAATGGTACCATTGAATTTTTGAAATTTCTGTAGTTTTCATTTATTTGGACGGGCTAGGAGATCAATACAAAGCGGCGAGGCAACAAACCACTGTATGACAGCCCTGGCACATTCAAAACTAGCAAGTCTAAAAAATACCCAATTTCATGGTAATTCCGGTTCTCTGGAAGCCGAATAAATTGTCCGCTACCTTGATTACATTTTTGACCTACCTTTTCGATGATTCCCATGCAGTTTTTGAAAATATCCTGGGGTCATGGCTTAGGGCTGAAATTTCATGTAAATGCATCTAATCTTACATTACCATCGCCCATTTTATATAATCTTCTGATGACTCATGTCTTTTTTATTCATCTGCAGTTTGATATTTTGAGAGATTTTTTTTATTAGTTAGGTCACTGAATTAATGCAGGTCTCGTGTATAATGCACATTTTATATCATTGCCAATTTTAGCCGGAATAGCTTTGTTCGATCGAAATATTTTTATTTGCACTGTTGTGAATTGTAACAATGGTTTAATCAACTATTTGTGTTTTATGTTGTGAGTGAAGCACACCCACCCAGTTTTAGGACTTCGTATTTACTTGTAGGTTAGTTAATACAGTAATACGGTTGATACAGTGAAGCTGTTTATTTTTTGTGTAAACCCAGCCTAAAATATGTGTTCTCGGTGTGAAAATGATAATCACACTAATGCCCGTATGCAAGAAAGCGGTTTAACGCTCAGATTAAGGATAATCGCAGGGTTAAGGCCGATATCGTATTCAAGAAAGTTAGAACGAATTTAAACTCCGGTTGAATTTCTAGTATTCAAAAAAGCTTTTCGAGGCCATTTAACCCGCGAGTTCAGATCAAATTTAACACACCGTGGTAGGCGGTTTAAAGTCAGAAAACACCAAGATGAAGCAGATATTTGTACTTTGGGTGGAGTTTAGTGAAGTGTTGGCCACGAAAATACCATCCACGGAACCATTAGCTAACTTTAGTGGCGTAAATCATAATTTAACATTGAATTTGACGTTAAAAGGTTTGCTTAAATTTCTAGGCAGTTTTACTTTGAAAATGGAGCTTGTGGGTTAATGAATGTAGAAGTTTTGTGCAAAAAAAGTCACCACGAAGGATAAATTTTTATTCAACTATAAATTAGTAGTTACGACAGAAATATTGGAAGATAGCTTACGTGAAAGTTCAGAGTTATGTCAAGATTGGTAAAATTTAGTGGTTTGCATGAATTAGCTGTAATTAAAGCTATATTTGTTTACATGAATTGGTTGTGCAGCACGTGTTCCGGAAGCGTTATTTTGTATTAGCCTATATGTTTATCTAAGTATTTAAGTCTGTTAGAAACCTATGACGTTTAATTAAATTGTTGGAAAGGATGTGGAGAAAAAAATGTTAGCTGTCTGAATGAAGTCAGGAAATAAGAGTAAATATATATGAAGTAGTTTATAGCTCGCACGTAAATAAGCATTGATGTCGAGTACGTAGCGGAACTTTACCTAAAGTAATATATTGTATTAGTGTAGCGTTTAATTCTAGGTCTTGCGAATGGATCAAAGTACATATTAAGCATTTCCTATGTACATGCCATAGCTGATTCAAATGAATTCAGATAGGCGAATAAAGAGGCAAGATAGAACAATCATCTATAATCACTTATAATATATGAAAGATTATGAACTACCAAATATATAGTATAGTAATAGAGTACAGCAGTGTACAGGGTTGAGCAAACATTTCATTAGTTATTCTTGTCACGCATCCTCTGTCCATCAGTAACTTGGGTAGAGGGTAGATATTTTGAAAGGATGTGCGGGAAAGCACCTTCAATACATAGCACATGTGGCTCAGTGCATTATGTCTGCACCTGGTCTGAGAAAATTGAAAAGAAAATGCCCCTGTAAAACCACTGACCCCTTTTTCGTTCAATAGGTTAAGATTTAATTTGGGTATAATTATGACCGCCGTGGCTAATTATGAGGACGAAAACGTCTTTCGATGGACAACAACAGATGTCGAAAACTGGCTGAAAAAATGTGGATTGGATAGATTTGTCAGATTATTTTGTGAAGATCATGAAATAAATGGTGAAGCGTTGCTCATGTTGACAGAAAAAGTGAGTAGCGAATTGAGAAAAAAATTGCTAAATTGTGAGCTGTGTTTTCATCATGTATATACTGTATAACCTTGGCTATTGAATCCATAGCTGTGGAGTCAACACACAAAACATTTCAATCTCCTCCAATTTAAGATACCACGAAAGCAGTCTCCGTTGATTGGGATAAAATAATTATATAATTCCAATATTAGTTAAAAGCATACAACATACAAGACATTGTATCACTGTCAACGTAAATCATGCTACTTTATATCACCCTATTCTGTTAAAGTTAGGATACAAAGGCCATATCTATAACGCTGTGAATTTGTTATATTGTTTAATAAAGGAGTTACAAACATTGAATAAAATTGAACATATTCTTGGTATATAACAGTTATGTAGCGCCCAATTGAGAACCAATGTTTAAAGATGTATACTATACAGATTCTATACTGTATATTTTGTTCATGACAAGCAGCCATGTGCTAACAATGGAAACAAGATTATCAGAGGAAGTATTACTTACGCCAAAACATGACTAAACTTCTTAAATATAGTTATACGAGTTATACGATACTGGTAAAAGCAAGAACAATGTATTGAATTTTAATGGCTCACAGTAGCAATATACAGGCAGAATTGGTCGCTCTAACCTCTAATAACCGTACAATGGCCTCAAGTGTGCCTACTAGTATACCTACCCGTTATGACTTCACACTTGACACACACACCACCACTTGGTTATTGAGATGCGATTTGAAGTTAAAAACAAATATCGTTGCTTGACTAGATTTAGTATGTTCAGTGTAGACTACTATTTGTGCTTTATACTTTGCTCTGGCAACCATATGTTGGCAGATGACACCACTTATTTCCTAAATAATATACATTGTGTTGCCAGTTTTTCATCTCATTTTCCTTGTTCATTTGCTTTTCTGCAGTTTTGTCAGATCAGTGATTTTTGTTTCCTTGAGTTACTCATCATTGTTTGTTCAGTGATGCATTTTCTGAAAGCAGGAAGAGTAATGTCGAGCCAAAAAATATGAGCTCTAATATTTGCTTCGCGATTTTTCTCTCTGATTTGGTAACAATGAATAACTTTTACATTGATTTCCGCATTTTTTACGATATAAACCTGGCTACACTAACTGGCAACATAATTCGACTATACCATCACTTATCTATTTGCCACTTCCCTCTTGTTGCTATCTTGCTTGTTCTAACTCCCTGTATTTTCAGGATCTGCAAAACCCACCGCTGCAGCTGACAAAACTGGGCGATATCAAGAAACTTTCCTCATGTTTAAAAAATTTACAACACAAGCAGAGGAAAATATCTAATGATGGTAACTAGTTAGGATACACTGAAGCCAGTGGTATCAAATGATTGTCAGTCATTTTACCCCTCCAGATTGCCGTTTCATTCATACATACTGTATATTGTATTTACTCATGTATTAGACGTTTCCTTATTTGATTTGAAACGTTAGCACAAAAATTTATTATTTTTTAATTGTGAATTATCCCTGTGTTCCACTAGGAACCAAGGAGGTCGGAAAATCGGGGATTCACCTGTATTTTTATATGCATATATTCATTTTGTTGTTGTTTTTTTACTTTATTATTCATCCATTAAACAATGTGAAATTAATTTAAAATAAGGTTTTAAATTCTTTTTCAGGTAGCTACAATACGAAAGAATTCAACCACCATATCCTCGATCCCATGCCGTCTCCAATCACTAGTCAAACCCTTGATAACAGTTTCATGCAGACGAGCGGAAGTGATCACACGACTCTTTTTTTACCCCCGTCGGACAAAGAGTTCCCATACCCGAACGAGGGCGAGAACATATTATATGGCCGTGGAAAGAGGGGAGTTGTGTTCAGGCCTGAATATAAGAAAACAATTGTGAGTAACGTCATAAATATATTTAAATAGAAATTATTTACTCATGTGTAAATCCCACCAATGAGTTGAGTTGTCAAGAAGATTGAAAAGTGGACTCCATATGTCACACTTTAAAGGCCAATTGAATTGTGAATTATTTTGATACCGAATTAGATGGCGAAGCACTTGTATTTTTCTTGGTACTCAAATAGGCCTACCTACATAAATATCCATTGCTTTGCCTCTTGAGCTGCATAGCAAAAAATATTCACTATTTTGCCTTTGACAAAAAACGTTTGCCGACCCAGATTTTTCGCCATTGTAGTCTTATTCCTGTATAATATGATAAATACATTAATTTTTATCTCTGGCAGCTGAGCATGGTCTACGGTACAGTGATCATGTTCATGCATACATTTGCAGTGGTTGTTGTTCATGACCGTGTGCCAGACAAAACAAAACACCCTCCCCTTCCTGATATATTTCTGGACAACATTCCATTGATACCACAGGCGTTTATCCTGGCTGAAGTGTGTCTTGTAATATTACTGGCAATATGGGCATGCATTCTAATATTTCATAAACACAGGTATGTTGTTTTAAAATTTTATATAGTAATAGGGATAGCGAACCATTTATCCGGCACGCTGTTCGTCTTTTTTTTCTTAGCGCTGTACGCATCTCATATATTTTTTTTTTCATTTGGAATATTAGTCTGTAAAATTAATTGTCTTCTGAATGTTCTGTTCTGTAACACAGGTGTGAAATACCAATTGCAAAATTAAAATTAAAAATTCTCGATCCAAAAGAACAATTCTACGATTATTTTGGAATATTTAGCTCTCCTGTATTACAATTACTATAAATAATCTATTTCATGTTGGTGTATTTTTATTTTAATAAATAAAATAAAGCAAGTCAAATTGAGAAATATTTCAAAATTTATGTCATTTTAGTCTGATCCGCTAGTATTACATATTTTGTGTACTGATGCCAAGCTGCTGTGTGTTACCATATATTTTTTTGCAGGTGTATCATTATTCGTCGCATGTACTGCATCATTTCATTAGTATACTTCCTGCGTTGCATTACAATGTTTGTCACATCATTATCAGTTCCAAGTGCACACTTGCAATGCAGTGCAGGTGAGATATCATTCAATAAATTCATTCCATTCATTAGTACAATATGTTTATACAGGTTGACAAGAGTTGTATGATACAAAATGATGGTCACTGCGATAGTAGGTGGTTTCAAGTAGAAATTGATTGTATAAATTCATCTAATTTCAGCTCAATATTCCACACTGTACGCACGTATCAAGAGGGCGTATGAGTTGTTCACTGGATTTGGACTGTCTTTGAATGGTTTACACACTTGTGGAGATTACATTTTCAGTGGCCATGCAACCATTCTTACGATGCTCACTCTTCTTATTACCAAATGTGGGTAAAATTGTTTGATCTTTTTATTCCCCAGTGTTTTGAACAAGCAGACCAAATGATTTGTGATGCTTTCTTGTATGCAATACAAGGATATGGGATGGTACAAGGGATATGCAATACAGTTGAACATTGTTCAACATCTTTTATCTTATGAAGCAAGAAAATAAATGTAGTGCGTGAAATTCATTTCTAGGGGGAAGTTGTGGGCTCAAAGTTCCCGTACATGGTAATTTGGGTATTTATTCTTCAATAATTGTAAGTATAGAGATAAACTTCTAAAATGTTTTTTGTTCTAGTTTTGGTTTGAATAGACTATATTATGTGGTAGTAAGTACGGACAATATTAGGTCTAGTAAGTTTATGAGTACATCAGCAGTTAAGCTAAAGTTTTTCTGTTTTTCTGTTTAACAGATTCGCCCGTTCGTTCATACGTGCTCCAAATTTCTTCGTGGATTATTTGTTTGTTTGGATTATTCCTCATCCTAGCAGGACATGAGCATTATACAATAGACGTGTGAGTATCTAGTATCCAGGGTTCAGATTTAAAATTAATTGAACATTTGGGATGTAATTTTACTGTAATATTACCGTTGAGTGCAGTGTAACTTCGCTATAGAGCGGACCCAATTTAGTGCTAATTTGGATATATCGCGATGGATCACTAGGCCTTTTTTTAATAATTTTCAATAGAATTTTCTCAAGTTGTATTTGTTGTCGTTCATTTCTCATTTCAGATCACGGATTTTGCCATGACTGTCAAGCTTTAGCTGTTTTAGCAAAGTGCTCAAATATTAAAATAGCAGCAATTGCTGAATTCGTGTAGAGTAGAGTGTTCACTAATCCGGAAAATTATTGTGCTATGTGTTGTTCTTTTTAAACAATGTGTTTATATACTTTTATATTTCAGAATCATTGCATTCTGTGTTACCTCGAGACTATTTCAACATTATCACATTTCGGCAAATATGAGGAGTGGTCAACATGGCAAAACAATAACGGTAAGTAATTTAATTTTTTAGTATATGAGTTGCGTTTAGTAATGCTGAGATAGTTGAATGATACACTACACTGAACTCGTTATTTTCAAGATCTTGTTTCCGTTCTTCTCCTATTTCGAATGCAATGTACCTGGTGAGGTGCCAAACGAGTTTGAATGGCCGTTCCCAATGCTCTACAAAAGATTTAAGGCAATTTGTGCTACCACCAGTAGACGGCATATATATTAATAATATGCTTAATCTTATTCAGTGTTTGTAACTTTCCCTGGTATATACATATTGACCTGAATCTAATTTGCAGATTGTATTTCTTTACGTTATCTGTATCTGACATTAATATTTTTTTTATGTATTTATGTTATGTCATCTCTCCTGAAATGTATTTTTTACATACTATTCGTTTCCTATTTATACTATTATTTTGTATTGCTGGGTAGTTAAAGAAGCAGACTGCGAATTGCCCACGGCCATACATTTGAATATGATCCTCATTATTAATTTTCTATGCACAGTAATCATATAACAAGGTATAACATGGGCACGATTGTGATATACTAGAATTTCATTTTTTCATATTTCTCCCATTTTTACTATATTCAGAATAATAATGATAATACAAATACATATACAGTGGTGCATCAGAATTCTAACAGCACTAAATTGGTACGTTCCAGACTTCGAATGCTAAATTCTTGAGAAATTATTTTTGGAGTGAAAATTATGCTCGCTATGTGAAATACGTTTGTGACCGACAGCATGTTTTAATCGCGCTAAGCG